>JALJEG010000008.1:0-134055 GCA_023653615.1 Apiotrichum siamense
GGCGGGGGCCGGGGGGGGGGGGGGGGGGGGGGGGGGGGGGGGGGGGGGGGGGGGGGTGGGGGGGGGGGGGGGGGGGGGGGGGGGGGGGGGGGGGGGGGGGGGGGGGGGGGGGCGGATGGGCGGAGAGCTGGGTCGAGGTCTGGGTCGGGGTCGGGGTCGGGGTCAAGGTCGAGGTCCGTCCAAGTCGGGGTCGAGGTCCGTCCAAGTCGGGGTCGAGGTCCGTCCAAGTCGGAGTGGTCAGTCCGGGTCAAGGGCAGCTAGCTCGCGGTCGAGGTCTGCGGCGGTCAGATCGCTGGTCGCCGTGGTGGCCGGTGTGAGACGCCGGAAGACGCTGCTCGTCTGCTGTCCGTGTGCTGTTCAGCTGTGGTCGCGCTGTGGGATTGTTAGTGTCAACAATGAGCATGCGACAGAGACGCAGTGGTCAGTTGCCCACAAGACGTCAGGTTCCAAGACTGCGGCTGGGATTGACAAGCAATCGTGCCGGGGAGCGCGGCGCGAGCTCGCGGCCAGCTCGCGACGAGCTCACAGCCTGCACCAGTCCAGAAGGCTGGCTCGCGCGCAAAGGCGACCCGCTGCCAGAGGAGGAGGCCTGAAAGAACACCGCACCCAGGTCGGCTCGACCCTTGGGTGCGCGGTGCACGTCCGCGCAGGATGAGGCGAAGCCGAGACGGGTAAGGGAGAGCGCGGCGCGTGGGCTGCCTCTCCTGGGACCTGTCATGTCCTGGTCTGCCATGGCGGAACCCGCTGGACGGAGGGCTGGAGGCTGGAGGCCGCAGGGGTTGGACAGAGGGCTACGTGCGAGCGGCGCGGTAGACATAGTATCGTGTGTTCAGACCTGCTCATGCGCGGCTGCTTGACGGCGTCGCTGCAGCAGTCACTCGCTGCTCCGCCTCGCATACCCTTAGGGGCAGTGGGACCTCTCTTGGCCTCATTCTGGCTCCCCGGCTCTCCCCAGACCGCTCGCCGGCGCCGACCTGCAGCGGCATTGGCTGGTCGGGGTCGTTCTGACGAGGGAGTTGCTCAGCAAGGTGGCGCGGTTGCGACGGACGGCACGGCGCTCGTAACGAGGGCAGGGTTGCGAGCGGGCTCGGCGCGGTTCTCCCCGAGTGCGTGCACGGTGCGTCCATGCACCCAGGCGTCAGCGAGTTCTGTTCGAGGGGTCCTTGAGCGTCCGCCGAGGTCGACGACGAGCCCTGCAAGACGTTCAGCGCGCACCGGATGAAACAGCCAACAATAACAACATCTTCCAACCCTCTCTGACATGTCGAACAGTATAATCTCCTGGGCCCTACAACCGCGGTCGCCGCCGTTCGCGCCGCTGCGCGTATCGCCCGCGCCTGGGTCGTCTGCGGCCTATCGCCTGCGCTTACTGGTGTTGAGCGTCCGCATCATGCGGCGCGCCTCGCGTCCGCGCTCCTGCTCGCGACGCTCAATCTCCTCGGTGCTCAGCTCGATGAGCACAGGCGAAAACTCGTCCTTCTCAGTCCAGTCGCGCCACACGCCCGCAAGCTTGCGCGGGCCAAAGCGGCTGGTGGTTCTCGGCACATGTCCCGGCGTCTTTTCCCACTTGGCCTGCTCCTCGGGGTGCGTCTGCGCAAAGAGGTCGAGCTCGAGGGCGTCGCGCTTGTGCTTTTGCAGCTCCTCGTGGATCGCGTGCGCGACCAACGGGATGGCCTCGCCCGTGAGGCCGAGCTCGGCGCAGTAGTGGCGTGCAAACTGCGATGGCGGGAGCGGTGAACTGAGGTCCCACTCGATGCGGTCGCGCAGAATGTGCGCAGAGATTTGGACGTCGAGCTGCAGTCAGCACCATGCCAGAGACTCGCACCACTCACATTCACAATGATGCGGCAGTCGGGCTCGGGGAACTTGTCCTCGTCCTCGGGTTCATCGTCCGACCATATCACATCATCAGGCGTCGCGTCTGGTGTCTGGAGATCGATAAACGCCGTGCTTTGCGCCTCCTCAACCTGCGCCGTGATCAGGCTGGCGATGGTCTCGGCATGATCTTGCGCGTTGATCCCCAGGTCGTCGCAGAGGATGGTCGCAAAGACGATGGGCTTCAGCAGGCGGTCGGCAGCGTTCCACAGGAACCGGTCCTTGATCTTGATACCGTTGCCGTCGTTACCAGCAATGTCAATGTCCAGAGTGATGGGGATCAGCATCTCTGTCGTGTCGGCGTCGCGCAGCACCGTCTGGGAGCTGAGGGTCAGTAACCAATGCTCCACATGGCTGGACTCACCACTGCGGATGCCGGGTGACTTTTGCCACCTGACTCCGTACACGCTCCGCAGGAACACGGTCGCCCAGCCATGTCCAGCCACGCTCCATCTCGGTATGCTTGCGCTTTATCCGCACAATGCGGTTCTGTATCTCGCGCTCCATCAACGGGTCGCGCTTTCGTCGGCGCTCGCCAAACGTCTCATCGTCCGGATCGCTCGCGGCCTCCTCGACGTCCTCCTCCGAGCTCTCGTCGTCGTCCGAGTCCTCTTGCTCGGCATAGTTGATGCGGCCGGCGCGGCGGCCGCTCATCGTTGTCGTCGTGGTGCGCGACACGCGTCCTGTGGGCGCCGGCGACTCGGTGCGCGGCGTGTTGGTCCCCGAGCTGCGCGCGCCGGCAATCTCGCGGTCCATCTCGGCGAGGAACGCCTCGCGCTCGCGGGGTCCGCCCGTGACGTTTTCTGGCTGCACCAGGGCGGTGACACCGGTGCGGAGGCGGGACGGGTAGGTCGTGTAGAAGGCCTGCGTCACGGGCGGCGTCTGGAGCGTAGGGTCAAGCAGGCTGCGCTGTCCCGGCGGCGGCAGGAAGAAGCCGAGCGGGCCTGCCGGATACGTCTCGGGGTGGAAGCGCGTCATGGGCGCCTGCGGAGCGGGCTGGCGGTAGCCCTGCGCCGCTGCGGCGACGGCGGCGGGGGGCATACTGTGCGAGTGCGACTGGGAATGCGGTTGCGAATGCGAGATGGACTGGCGCGCGGCCGCCATCATGGGATGCGAGCCCATGATCTGCGCCTGGGCTTGGGCGTGCGCGTGCGCCTGTGCCGCCGCGGCAGCGTGCGCTTGCGCTTGCGCCTGGGCCTGAGCCTGAGCCTGTGCTTGCGCGTGAGCGTGCTGTTGCTGCGCCTGCGCCTGCGCCTGCGCCTGGGCTTGTGCTTGGAGCTGGGCCGCCTTGCGCGCTGCCTGCGCCTGCAGCTGGACCTGCTGGGCCTGCGCCTGCTGCATCTGGTAGGCCAGCAGCTGCTGCTGCTGCTGCGGCGTGAAGCCCTGCTGCTGGGCCTGCTGCTGGGCGGCCGCTGCCTGCGCCTGCGCCTGCGCCAGGGCCTGTGCTTGTGCTTGTGCCTGTGCTTGAGCTTGCGCGTACGCGCCCATCTGGCCGACCTGGCCCATCTGGCCGACCTGTCCCATCTGGCCCATCTGGCCTAGCTGGCCTTGCTGCTGGGGGTGCTGCTGGGCATAGTACTGCTCTGCGCACGAGTCAGTACGTGCGTCGCGCGATACACGCGCCGAGAGCTGCCGCCCCGGCGGCCCATGGCCGAGTGACTCACGGCCAAAGCCCTGGGGGGGGAGCATCGCGTCTTGCGGGATCGCGCGCGTGCGTTGGGCCGCGCTGAGGGTCCAGGAGGGGTCCGGGGGGTGCACGCGCGTGGGGCTGTGCGAGTCTACCAGGTGCGTCCGCGGCCGGCGTGCGAGTCGCTTGCGAGCGCGAGCGGAGGTGGATGCGGGGGGGGGAGGATGCGGTGGATGGGATGGGATGGGATGGATGTTTGCTCGTCGTCGCTCTTTGCGCAACATGGTCGGTGGACGCAACACGACGCGTAATGTGGGTGGGGCGTATATTGGGGACATGTGGGATCCACGTGTGATCCACGTGGAATACAGGCGACGCACGTGACCCGTCGGCCCAGGCCGCGCATAGCCGGCATGCACCATTAGCAAGAATCGACTCTGTCGTTCTTGATGCCGTCTACTCTCTCTCTCCCTCTCTCTCTCTCGCTCTCGCAAGCAATACCACAATGTTCACAGGCCTTGTACGTCCCCGCGCTGCTCTGCTCCACGCCGCATGCCACTCACACCCCCGCAGGTAGAGCACGTCGCGACCATCACCCACATCGAGCCGTCGACCGGCTCGACCGAGCACATCCTCACCCTCGGCGCCGCCACGCCCATCCTCGGCGACTGCACCATCGGCGACAGCATCTGCGTCAACGGCGCGTGTCTCACCGTTCTCTCCTTTGATGCCGACAGCTTCCGCGTGGGCCTCGCGCCCGAGACGCTGACGCGGACGTATCTCGGCGACCTGCCCGTGGGCGCGCGCGTCAACTGCGAGCGCGCCATGGCCGCGCACTCGCGTTTCGGCGGGCACGTCGTGCAGGGCCACGTCGACGCCGTGGCGACCATCACTGAGATCGTTCCCGACGGCGCAAGCCTGCGGTACACGTTCCAGTTCCCGGAGAGCGCAGAGCACCAGATGCCGTTCCTCGTCGAAAAGGGCTTTGTCACCATTGACGGCGCGAGCCTGACGCTCACGCATGTCGACGACGCGAGCCGCAGCTTTGGCATCATGCTCATCGCCCACTCGCAAAGCAAGCTCACCCTCACGGGCAAGAAGGTCGGCGACCCCGTCAACATTGAGGTCGACTGTGTCGGAAAGTACATTCTCGGCAGCGAGAGCCGGATCGCGGGCATTGTCGAGCGCGTCGTTGATCGTCGTCTCGAGCAGCTCGGCCTCAAGAAATAGGCAGTAGGCACGAGAGAATGACAGCAGGTATTGTAGTCGTTGCATACATATCAATCACACTACGATCACGCCGGGAGGAACGGCTGCAGCGCCTTTTTAAACTTTTGCGCGTCCTCCTTATCCTCAGCGTCCGACTGCGCGCAGTCCTTCCAGTTGACCCGGTGGTGGAGGCCGAGCAAGCCAGCGAGCACCATTCTGCCGTCAGCATACTGTACCTCGGAGCACGTGAACCCACCGCCCAAACTGGAGATCAAAGTTGCCCTTGAGAAGGTGCACGAGCTTGCGCCCGTCGGGACACTCGACCTTGAAGTAGTTACCCGTGGGGCCGACCCGCGCGAGTGCGCGCTCCGCTTCGGGCTCCCAGTCAATGCCTGTTGCCTCGCCTGCTTTGACAAACGCGTCCGCCACCTTGTCCGCCAGCTCGGTGGGGACGGGCACGACCTGCACGTGCGCGTGCCCGCCGCGGCCCGCCAGGCGGCCGACCTCAAACGACACGGGCACAGAATCGTACTGTGCGTATGTCTGGCGCAAGGACGACTTGTACGCCTCCACCTCGGAGATGATATTCATTGCGTCCGCGGCCGGGATGGAGAGCAGCGTCGGGTGGTGTGCGATGGGGATGATCTGGCGTGAGCGTCTGGTTCCCAGCGCGTGCTATGGCTCACCAGAACATGGCCACCACCAGGGACACGCGGGGCGTCACCACCGTGCGTCGGAATGAGCTGACCCTTAGGCAGGGTCACATATGCCTCGGAGCCGATTCCCACAATCAAGTGCTTGGTTACCTTGGGGTTGCTCAGACAGAACCAGCCTGTGTTGTCAGCAGGAATCGCAGTGGGTTGCGGTGAATCGCGCGATGGGATGGCCACATACACTCCTCTGGTCCGAGTTCCTTGCGCTTGGACCGCGCCTGGTCGCGCTCCTTGACCACGGAGCAGTCGCGGATAAGATGCTCGTCCGCCTTGCCGCACGCCTTGCAGACGTAACCAGCCGGCGGTTTCCGTCCCCTCCGCTCAGTCTCGCGCTGCGGGCATTCGCGGATAAAGTGGTCGGGCTGTGGTCAGCGCCATGCAACTAGAGGCAGCTCACAGATTTGCAAATGTTGCAGGTGTATCCAGGCGGAGGCTTGGATGGGTCGCGGTTCTGCTTCTCCTTCTCCTGCGCGGCCTTTTGCGGGCAGTCTTGGATCCAGTGCTGCCGTCAGCTGCCGCCGCATGTTATGGCGACTCACTCCCGGCACCTGGCAGATCTTGCACACATAGGTCTCTGGCGGCGGACCATGCTCGGTCTTGCCCTTCTTGGCGCCGTCGGCCGGCTGGCCCTCCGCGGGCGCGGGCCGTTTGTTGGAACTCGAGGTTGGCATGGTGAAGGGGTTGGGCGTAGCGTTTAGCGGGCGAACGGGGGGCGTGGTGTCGGCCGTCTGCGGTGACAGGCTGAACGCGTAGAACCACTACGAGTCAGAACCAAAATGCAACATTGCTCACCCTCGCAGGCTTGCCCTCGACCGGCGGCGGCGCACCGAGGTGGCCGAGCTTGATCGCGCGGCTCCACCGCTGGTCCTTGCCGTCGGCGCCGGCCCAGCCGAAGGGCTCGCGCTCCCAGAAGCCATCGCCGTCCGCCCAGAAGAGGTACCGGGGGCGCGCACGCTTGACCACGTCAGCTAGCGGCGGCGCGGGTGTCGCGAGCGGGACGGTCATGCTGGGGAACGACGGGGAGAGAAGGGAGAGGGAGGGCGGCGGGGACGTGGTCAGCAGCACGTCCACGCCGTGGAAGGCGGACGGGAGAGTCGCGGCTGCCTTGGCTGCCTCAAACGACGTGGGGTCGCTCGCGCTCGCAAAGACGCCGTGGGCAAGGAGGGATGTGATACCGGCCTTTGTGATCACGGGAGAGAACGCGCCCTGCTCCGTGTCGTAGAGGGCCGCGTCGTACACGCCGCCGACGGCCGCGAGCTTGAGGCCCTGCGGCGTCGTGAGCACGCTCGACTTGCCTGTCCATCAGCTCGGCCGCGCAGCACGACGCCTACCAAGGAAGATCAGGTTGGGCGCGATCTCTGGGTTTCCTCCCGCAATCTGCTCCTCGACGGCCTGGGGGAGGCGTTCACGGCCGATGGTGAAGTATGTGGGGATGGGCACTGCATGGTTAGCGGCGAAGACGAGAGGGAGGCCGCAGAGTAACGGACGTTCCATGCGCCGAAGGCGAGTTGGACCACCAGAGGCGCCGACGCCGCCGGTGCAGCCGCCGTCCTCTCCACACACTCACGGCTGATGCCTTCGAGCTCGCTCCCGTCGCTGCCGGCCTTGAACAGGTCGCCGGCGACCACGCACGCCGCAAAGGGGCCGTGCTTGGCGTTGATGGCCGTTACCTTCTGCATCAGCGGCGTGAGCGCGGACAGGGGAGACCCGACGGCGAGGCTGCGGCGGGTACGGTGTGCGCGGGGAGACAGAGGCGGGTTCGCGGTCGGGGCGAGCCATGGGCGGGGGTGTCAGCACGCAGACTCGACTGGGAGCGCCGTCCTCCGCGGCGATGATCCCGCAGATACGCACATTCGCAATGGGTCTGGTTGCGGGACGGATGCCATGGTCGTGGTGGTGGTGGTGAAGGAAAGAGATGGACAGAGAGCAGCGAGCGAGGCCAAATAAATGGCGACGGCGGCGATGGGTCGCTCCTGGAGGCGCCGTTTCGTCGTGGACACCCAGTTCGAGAGGCCAACTCGCTCTCCATCTCCTTCGACGCGCATGCTCCAAGTCGTCGGGCAGGTCTCGGGGTGGACGTGTGCTCGTCGCTGGCGGAACGGCGTCCAGCAGCGCTGTCGACGAACGTGCTGGAACGGCGAGTGTGGTCTTGCCCGACGCCGAGCCTGAGCTCGAGGCGTCCTCATCTCACTCGGCACTGCCCAACCGCCGTCAGTCTCCCGCAGCAGCCGCGCCAGTGGTCGAGATGCGTACATCATGTCTATATGGAAGAACAGAAAATGAAGGGGTACCTCCCCGCCGCGGGGCCCGCCGCGCCGCGCCTACTCGTCATCCTCCTCGTCCTCGTCGCCGCCGTTGACAGCAATCACGCCGCCGCTCTCCTTGACCGCGCCGAGCTCGCGGCCGTGGCGCCTCAGCCGCTCGCCAAACGCCTTGCGCGCGCCCGGGTTCGACCCCACGTCCCACACCTGCACCGTCGCCTTGCTGCCCGCCGCCGCGAGCGTCAGCGGCGTCTCGGGGTCCGGGTTCCAGCGCGCCGTGAAGACCTTGCCGAGACCGAGATCGCGCGAGGTCGCGAGCGAGATGTCGCGCGTGCGGCCCGCGGCGCCCTCCGTCTCCTCGTCGGACACGTTCCAGATCTTGACCATCTTGTCCATGCCGCCCGTGGCGATGCAGCCGCGGATGTGCGGGTTGATGTCGAGCGCGGTCGCGCCGCCGTCGTGCGCCGAGAGCGTGTACTTTGGCTGCGCCGCCGAGAGGCCGTCGCCGCCCGTGGACGACGACAGGGTGCGCGCGTCGTACGCGAGGATGAGGCCGTTCTCGAGCGAGACCTGTTGGTTAGCGCGCTGCGCACTATGCTTTCGCCGGAGGATCTCACGTAAAAGCTCGTCGGCGACCACGGGTCCCAGCGGACACACTCAATGTCGGCACCGACGGCGACGCCGTATCCCTCGCCCTCCTTGGTCATTGCGTCCCAGACGCGGACTGTCCGGTCCCAGCCACCCGAGAGAACGGCCGTGTCCGCGCCCGAGCCCGCCGCCGCGCGGTTCCACTCGACCGCCTGCACCTTTTCGCCCTTGTGGATGCGGTCCCAGCTGCTGCGCGCGCCCATGGGCGACTCGCGCGTCAGATCCCACAGCTTGATGGTCGCGTCGGCCGAGCCCGAGAGCAGCAGGTTGCGGAACTTGGGCGTCCACGAAAGCGACAGCACGGGCTGGACGTGGTGGTCGGCGTTGGCGGTCGGTTGGACCATCTGCTTGCGCTTCTTCTTGCCGGTGCCCTTAGGCTTGGCCTCTGGCTTCTCGACGCCGGTGGGCAGACCGAGGACCGCCTGGGGGTACAGGCCGTCGACGACGTCGGCATCCCAGATCTCGATCGAGGGGTCAAACGAGCCGACGGCAATGTAGTTGCCCGACTTGGACGCGTCGTCGCCGCTGCCGCCGGGGCCGGGGCAAAAGTCGAGCCACTCGACGCACAGCGGGAACGACGGCAGCATGAGGTCGTGGTGCGTGTAGAGCGACTCGTTGGACTCGTCGTACACGTGGAAGTCAAGGCCGGACAGGTCGGCCGTCGTGCGGGCAGTCACGATCAAGCTGTCGGTCGCGAGCAGCGCAAGCTCCTCCTTTTCAACCTCCTCGTCGTCCTCCTTGAGCGTGATGTAGGGGTCGTCGGCGTTGTCGCGGTAGTATGTCAGGCCCTTGATGTTGGCGAACGCGCCGAGGGCTGGATTGTCAGCGCTGCAGATGTGCTGCAAACGAGGACTGGGCGACGGCTGGTCCACCTGCAAGATGTTGGGGAGATGTCGAGACGTCGGGGACGTCCAGAGGTCCAGAGTCCAGAGGTCCAGAGTCCAGAGGTCCAGAGTCCAGAGGTCCAGAAGTCCAGAGGTCCAGAAGTCCAGACGTCGGACGTCCAGAACCCACTTCGCCCCACATTGAGACCAAACCGCCACACCACGGCGCACTCACCACCAGCACTCGTCTCCTCGTCATCGTACTCGTCCATCTTGAACGCCGACAGGTCGTTCGGGTCGTGCGGCTTGGCGGGTGCCGGGGCCGCGTCCATGTCCTCGTCGCCGTCCGCGTCGCTCCCCTCCTCGTCGTCATTGTCGTCCCCGTCGTTGACATCCTCCCAGTCGCCGCCCGCCGCGTCGTCCATCTCCATCGCCTCCATCTGCGCCTTGAGCGACTCGAGCGCCTCGGGGCCCGCGAGCTTGCCGACGCGCGCGAGCTCGTTCTCGTCGAGCTTGTACTTTTTCGGCTCGAGCGCCGCGCGGCCGCGCGGGATCCATGCCAGCGACGAGATCAGCGTGCCGGACATTTTGCGTGTGGTGTTCTTGTAGTGTCAAGTGTCGACGAGGTGGATGTCTCCTCTCACAACGTCTCGTCCCGGCTCGACGATCAAGATTTCTGAGAACACATGTCATAGATCACGTGACACTCCACGTGGCCTTATCAGTCGGGTAAATGACGTGGCACCGGGGAATCGGCAAATACGTCATTCCGCGGCCCGAATCCCTTTGCGAGTGCAGGAGCGAGCTTCACGAGGGCAACATTATCTTGCTCCATCGGCCTTCGACCTCCCCGCTCCCGCTCGCTCCATCGCATCTCGTCTCCCTCAGCAACAGAGACAGAGGTACACAGCCGCTCCCTGCACGCGCCGCGCACCATGTCCTTTCTCTTCTCATCAACGCCGCCGTCCTACGCGCAGGAGCAGCTGAACGAGCAGCTGGCCTCGCTCACGACCCTCTCGGTCGGCAGCGCTCCAGAGGACGGCGAGCACGCAGTCGGCGCCCGCGCCTCCCCCGGGGCACCCGCCAAGGACAAGCACCATGTCGACAGGCTCTCGCCCCTCCTCCAGGACGTTCTCCGCGAGTTTACGCAGAGCAAGCCGCCCTCGATTGACGACCTGGCCGGCATCCTCGAGACGCTTGCGGGCTCGGCGGGCCCATCGGCCGTCGTGTCCGTGTCCGCGGTCGACCGCGCGGCCGAGGCGGAGATCCTCACGCGCTCGGTCACGCTCATCTGGGCTCATGTCATGCAGACGTTTGTCGACGACGCGCTGCAGATCGAGGACGACCGCGTGTGGTGGCGCATCGCGCTCAACTCGCGCCTCGGCACCGTCGTGTACTTTGTGCAGAGTAAGCGGGGCCAACAATGGAAAGTAGGAGTGCGCTGACGCTGCTTCCAGGCCTGCCGGTGCGGATGTTCCGCGCGGTGACCGAGACGCTTCGCGAGGGCAAGGCAACCGCGGCGGCGTTCCATCCCAAGAGCCTGCGCGAGCTCTTTGGGTCGCTGCACTGGCCCAACCAGAGCGCGCTGTTCCGGGGCTTGCACAGCTCGTCGCTCACGCAGCAGCTCTCGCTGCTCGCGTCGCCGCTGGCGCTGACGCGGCGCGAGATGCTGGCGAACCGGCGGGCCCTGACTGTCGCGCGCGACGCGGCCGTGCTCCGCATCGGCATCCTCGCGACGCAGGCGCCGCGGTGGGGCGTCCGGGCGGGCAGCGGCATGCAAGTCGCGGCGACGGACCTCATCGACGAGGCGAGCAGGGTGTATGCCGTGTTGTGTGACGTGCTGAATGTCGACGGCAGCGCTCCAGAGGAGGACGAGTTTAGCCTCATCACCGCGGACAAGCCGACGTTGGTGGCCACCACTGCCGCTGTCAAGAAAGTGAGGCGCCTGTCAAAGCTGAGACTAGATGCGCAGAGCCCCAAGGCGTCCGCGCAGGATCTCCTCTCGGTGCTCAACACGTACCTGCCGCGCGCTCACGGGTCGATGACCCAGGTTATCGCAGAGTACGGCCGTCCGTCCCCGCTTGTGCGGCTGTGGTTCTCGTTCCTCTTCCTCCCGCCGGCGCTATACGCTACCGCCTCTGCTGTGGTGCGCAACAAGGAATGGATGAAGGAGCAGGTGCAGAACGCGCGCGAGACCGTCAAGGGCTTTTTCGTGCAGTGGGTGTGGGAGCCGTTTGAGGAGATTGCGAGGACGATGCGGGGCGGCGGCGAGGGCCTCGGCGTGTCCCCCGAGACGGTCAAGGCGGACCAGGACAGCCTGGAGCGCATGGTGATGGCGCTCGGAAAGGACTACTACCACATGTCCGACTCGTCGCTTACCGCGCTCAAGGACCAGGTCGGCAAGGGCGACCTGTCGCTCGTGCTCAAGGCGTACGAGTCGGAGATCCAGCACCCGATCAAGAACGCGTTGACGGGTAACCTCATCCGCACCCTGTTAATCCAGGTCCAGAAGACAAAGGTGTGCTCGGGAAGGAGACGGCAGCTGACAATTCCATTAGACGGACCTGAGCCTCGCACTCGAGCAGCTCGACCAGCTCCTGCGGTCGCAGCAGCTGACGTTTGCGTTTGTCGGCGTCGCGCCGAGCGTCCTGGTGCTCTGGGGCGTGTGGAGCTGGCTCTCGAACGCGTGGCGCGGCGAGAACCGTGGCAAGGACCGCCGCCGGCGCTACTTTCACGACCTGCGCAACGTCGAGCGCATCCTGATTACGGCGCCGGAGGACGAGGACGGCACGCGCCTGTCGAACCGGGACCGCGGCATGATCATTGTCAGCATGTCGGGCCTGCGGACGTGGGCGACGGGCATGGCGACGGCGAGGAGAATGGTGCGTGCGGGGGAGCGCGGTCGGGGGGAGCTACCGCTGACTGGCAGAACTTTCTCGACGACCTGCGCATGGTGGAGCACCCGACGCTGTCGCGCGTCGACAAGCTGCGGGTCGTCGAGCGCATGTGGCGCTCGTGGGGCATGGACGGGCGGCGGCAGGTGTAGGGGGGGTTGCTGCTGGGGTGTAGGTACATTTATGCCACAGACTCAAAGGGCTGCTTGGGACGCGAGGCTGTGTGGAGCGGGGAGCTTGCGAGCTGTCTGGAACGGGGAGCTTGCGCGCTGTCTGCAACGGGGAGGTTGCGAGCTGTCTGGAACGGGGAGCTTGCGAGCTGTCTGGCTTGCGAGCTGTCTGTAGCGAGGAGCTTGCGAGGCTCCTTGGAAAGTGAGGCTCCTTAACCCGCGAGCGAGCTGCCCGGCGGCGCTGTCGGACAGCTAGCCGGTCGTGCCCGCCTGCCGGTGCCGAGCCAGGTGGACGCCGACGTGGACGCTGCCGCCGCCCCCGCCGCCCCCGCCGCCCCCGCCGCCCCCGCCGCCTCCGCCGACGCCGCGCAGAACACACTCCCCCCGCCGCGCGGCAGCACCCACGCGCCATACTCCCTCCCTCCCACATCACAAGTGATACTCGACAACAACCGCAGTTTAAAAAAAAGGTCGGGGCGGTGCGCCAAGCCGATGACGTCAGCGAGCCGTACCCCGCAGCTCAATTACGTAATCCCCAGAAGGTCCCGCGCCCCCCCGAAGCCCGAGCCATGTCCGCATGTGGGAGTCGGGAATCGTCTCGTGCTCATGTCAGTTATCTCTCTCTCTCTCTCATCGTCGACCGCCCATCCTCCCTCGTCCCCGCTGCGCCTCGTCCCGGAGTCCCCTCCCCGTCCTGCTCTCCCGCACGTCCGCGTCCCGCGTCCGCCGCCCCGCCCCGCCCCCCGGTTCCCATCGCCCGCACGGCCCCGCCCGACTCGTACCTCCTGGAGCGTCGCAATCACCCCGGCAGCACCCCGCCCATCAACCACCCATCAACCACCAACAACCCGCATCAGCGACCCCGCCGGTCCGCGATCCCCTGCTGCGCTCGGCCGCGGCCCCCCTCGTTCCACCGTACGTACCCCAGCGTGGCCGCTGGCGCCGCTGGCGCCACCACCGCAACCCCCGCGGCCTCCGCACAACGTCCCACAGACAGCCTCCATCCGCGGCTGCGCCTGTCACCTCCGCGCCGTCTCTGTCTGTGCTCGCGCTCGCGCATCTCCCGCCTCGCGGTGCTCCGCGTTTCGTCCCCGCTGTTGGTCGTTCGAGCCCCACCTCGTTCACGCCACACCCCGTTCTCGCCACCGTCGGCGATCCCCGTCGTTGTCCTTGTCTCTGAACGGCTGCCGAGAAAAAAAAAAAAGCTGACCATCTGCGCAGTTTCCACAACCCCTCGTCCTCTGTGCCGCTCTCTCAACCGCCCGTAGCGGCCCGAACGACCTGGGGCCTTCCATGGACACATCCACCATGTCTTTCTCCGACGAAGCGCCGCCAGAGCGCGCGGCGCGGACCATCTCAATCGCCCGCGACAAGGCCGAGCCCGCGCCGGGATGGCACACACGCTTCATCGTCCCGCTGACAAAACCGGTCGAGTCGTCGGTGGACGCCCGGAGCGCCGTTGGCGGCAGCGGCGACAGCAGCGCCAGCACCAGCGCCAGCACCAGCGACATCGACCAGCGGCTCCAGGGCTACGAGGCATACGTCGCTGAGCTCAGGCAGCCCCTGATGAACACGGTGGAGCACGCCGTGTACCCCGCCGAGTACGACGACCCCGACCCAGACGGGCCGTCGGCGGTGATCATCGTCTTCATCCCCATCCTCGTCGTCATCATCACCGTCCTCGTCGGTGTGCTCGTGTTCCTCATCGCGCTCCTCGTCATGAGGCGGCATCGCGGCATCCGCCTGGCCGAGGACGGCGGCCCGCTGGATCTCTCCCGGGGCGACGGTGTCATTGGCGAGGGCGGCGTCGAGGGCGTCGAGGCGCGCTGGCTTGAGACGGCCGACCCCGACGTCCGCGAGGCGTACCGCCGTGCCAAGGGTGGGTGCAGTCGTCGTGATCATGGGCCCCCAGCTGACAAGACCAGAGTGGCAGCTGTCATACCCCCCGTCGTCAGTCCCCACGGATATCACTCTTTCGCAGTTCCTGTCCATCCAGGAAAAGGGCGTGTCGGCCTGGGCGTTTGAGCCAGACTACGAGGAGAACCTCTCGCTGTACGTTCAGAGCCGCACGGAAATCACTTTCCTTGCAGACGGGCCCGGCATGCCCGCCCGCGAGGGCGGCGGCAACTCTGTCATGGCCAACCTGCCCCTGCCCAAGCTCAACGAGGTCTACTACTGGGAGGTCAAGATGTACGAGAAGCCCGCCACGACCGAGGTCGCCATCGGCCTCGCCACCAAGCCCTACCCTTCCTTCCGCCTTCCCGGATGGAGCCGCTTCAGCGTCGCGTACTTTGCCTCGGACGGCTTCAAGTCGCACAACTATCCCTTCACCGCGTCCTCGTACGGCTCTCCCCTGGCAGAAGGCGACGTGCTCGGTGTCGGATACCGCCCCCGCACGGGCACCGTCTTCTTCACCCGCAACGGCCGCAAGCTCGACGACTGTTACACCGGTCTCAACAAGCTGAATCTCTTCCCGACTGTCGGCGCAAACGGGCCCTGTACCGTGCACGTCAACCTCGGGCAGGCTGGGTTTGTCTTTATCGAGGCCAACGTCAAGAAGTGGGGCCTCGCCCCCATGGTCGGCACCCTCGCCCCTCCCCCGGCGTACGGCAGCGAACGCGGCAGCATCCTGCTCGACGCCGGCTACGGCACTCCTGGGTCCAGCAGCGGCCAGAACCTTGGTGGCATTGCCGCGCTGCTCGAGGCGGCGCGCACACGTGCCGCCGCCGCCAGCGGTGGCTCCACCCCGGGCTCATCACATTCTTCGCATCTTGTCGCGTCGTCGTCCAGCCCGCCCAACCCCCGCTCCTCGCATCGCCACCGCCACCCCAGTGTGTCCGCTTCCATTCCCGTCGTCCCGAGCCCCCTTCGTGACGGCTCCGTCCCTCCCGGCCCCTCCAACTCTGCCCAGCAAGCTCGCTCCAACAACCAGCCGGACGGCACGTCGTACGTTTCGCCCACGGACACGCCGCTTGTCACCCCGCGCGTGCCCCCGGTCGACACGGTCGACCTGGGCGAGGAGGAGGAGGAGGACGACGACGACGACGACCTCGTGTCCCCCAACCCGCCGACCCCCAACCGCCTCGACATATCCATGCAGTCGCTCCGCGGCGAGCAGAGCTACTTTTCGCGCCGCCAGGCGTCGGAAACCGAGTCGGCGTCGTCCCGCTCTGACAACAGCGGCAGCACGGCCACGATCCGCCCGCCGCCGATGCAGCGCTCGCCCTCGCTTGGCCCGCCCGTCGACTCGCCCCCGCCGCCGGGCTACGCCCCGCTCGACCCGCACGTCTACTCGCAGGGCCTCCCCGCAGACTTGCCCGAGGACCTCATCAACCAGGCGATCGCAGCGATGGGAGACACGTGAGCAGCGCTGTGCTGTCGCTGGGGCCGTGCGTGCTCCATGGCGTGCAGCGCGTCTGGTTGCCGACCCCGCCCGAAACCGTGTGCTAACATTGTGCTTGCTCCTTGCACCTCTCTTTTGTTTTCCTTGTCACTGCCACTAGTCCGCCGCAAGAGGAGCAGCCGCCCTCGCCGCCGCGCGGCCCCTTGTCGTGGCTCCTAAGCCGCCGGAGCTGAAGCGCGCTGCCGCGCCTGCGGGCTGCTGCGAGCTGAAGCGAGCCGAGCCGCCCCCCCTTTCATTGTACAGTCTGAGCGTTCTTGTGTTGTTATGCATCAGTAGTCGCCGCGGACGAGGCCACGGGCAGCAGACAGCGGAGAGCGAGCAAGTGGTGGCCTGGACGAGCCGAGCAATGTCCCGAACGGGACCTAAAGCGCCGAGAACGACGTCGCAGGTTGCCGATGACCTCGGGATCCATCCATGTGTCTTGGTCTCCACCATTGCCACCACCATCCCCATCTCCCCCCATGCCCGCCCAAGCGCGCTCTTGACGATGCCCACCGTCTCGCTAAACTCCCCCGTCGCATCCCCCTCGTCGCCGCAGCGCCCGCATCTCCCGTCCCGCGCGTCGGTCCCCGTCCCGGTGCCCGTCCCCGACGCCGTCCGCCCCCCGCTGCGCCGCCAAGCGCAGAGCGCCCTGGGGTCTGCGGCGCAGCTCCCCGCCGTGACCGTCCGCTCCCCCTCCAACTCGAGCGCGCCCTCTGGCGGCGGTGGTGCCAGCAGCAGCAGAAGCCGGCACACGTCGCCGCAGGCGCCCGCTCGCCCCGTCTCCACGAGTCCGTCGGCCGTCTCGTGGTCCTCGCCGCGCCTCACGCCGACGACGACAAACACGACGACCGCGACGACAACGACCGCGACCGGCGGCGGAGGGGGCGGAGGGGGCGGCGGCGGCGGAGGCGGCTCCACATCCACGTCCACATCCACCTCTGCCGCGGGCACCCGCACCCACACGTCCCCGCGCGCCGCCGCCGCCGGCGCCGCCGCGCTGGCGGCCGCCGCGACGTTCCGCCCCGGCGCGTTGCTCGTCCCGACCGACCGCGCCGCCGAGGACCTCGAGGAGAACTGGCTGCCGCGCCTGGGACGGCTGGGCATCGAGCGCGAGGTCCGTGTGCCTGGGTATGCGTTGTATGGCATCCGGTACTGGTGAGTCGCGCGGGGGGGAGCGCGGAGCGGGAGCGCGGAGCGCTGGACGCAGAGCGCGGAGCGCAGGACGCGGAGCACAAGTCGCCGAACGCGAGCGCGAGGCCCACCTGCACACAAGCACTCGCTGCCGAGACGCGCATGGCTGACAGCAAGGTACCTTTCGCGAGACCACTGGGCGTTCACCATCGCCACCTCGACCGGCAAGCCGACCGACCAGGTGAGTCGCGCCGGGCATCGACTGAGCCGAGCGAGCTTCGAGCTATCCGCTCGTGCTCCGGCCACTCACAACCCCCCGCCGCTCGCTGCTGACGCTCCCCAGATCTCATGCTACGTCCTGACCCCCGCACCCGAGCTGTCCGAGGCTGCGGGGGCGGCCGAGCTCGCGGCGGCAACGCAGCGGTTAGCAGTTGAGACGCACGGGATGCCCCGCACGACCGAGTATGGCACGTTGCTCGTCAGCTCGCCGGCGGGCTACCGACAAGAAATGTGAGTCCCAGGATCCCAGAGGATAGCCCTCGGTGTCCCATGGTCGCCGCCCGCCCTGCTTGCCGCGACTCACACCCCAGCTCCCCAATCCCGAATGGTGACATGCGTGAGGCCTGGCCGTTCATCGTCCTCAACACCGCCCTGCGACGGCTCGGCTGCGGCGGCCGCGCGGCAATGGGCAACGAGTACCCCGTCCCCGCGGTCCGCCGCAAGTTCTACCAACTGTACGGCGTAACGCCGCCCCGAGGCAGCGACAACGAGCTCACCGTCGGCGGCCACACGGTGTCGCCGCCCGGGTCGCCGTCCCACATGAGCGTCCCCGGCTCGTTCCCCGTGTTCCCAACCCTGAGCGCGTCTACGTCGAGCACGACCAGCGTGTCCGGCGGCGGGCAGCCGACGGCCGAGACGGTCGCCAACAGCCCGACGCTGCTGAACATTGTCGAGCTCGTCAAGCTGATCCAGGCAGCACTGGCGTTGTGGGGCATGTACGGCGTCCAGCACGAGGAGATTGAGCTGGACGGGCTGTTCTGCGACGAGACCAAGGCCGGCCTGTTCGAGTGGCGCGCGGTCATGGGGATGGAGAGCGACCACGGGTTCAAGCTTGCGGTGCGTGTCGGGCGTCGCGCGAGCGCTGACCGTGCAGAAAGAGACATCGGGAGGGTGTATCGACGCGGACACACTCGCCGCGCTCATAAGCTCAGTCACCTCTGTGCGCTACCAGCTCGCAGCTCTCGATGTCGAAAAGGTGAGCCGGTGCTCCTGCTGTCCATGGCTCATCCCACAGCTCCCCAAGGACCCGTTCAACAACCCCCGGAGGTTCCTCAAAGTGTGGCGTGCCCAGCAGGTAGGTCGTGCGCTCTCGTCCCATCTGACAGAGGAGGCCGCGATGGGCAGCAAGTCGCCGTCCCCGTATCTCTCCGTGTCTTCGATCCGCAAACTGAACGGGTATTACATCTCTGGCCGGAACAAGACCCACCCGACCGATGCCCTCAAGGTACACCGTCTCCTGTTCTCCGGCGTCGCCTCCGCCACGAGCAGCCTCTCCGCGAACCTCAAAGGCGGGGCAATGGACGACTCTGCGACGCCCCTCCGGAAGCGCGAGCAGCACAAGCACATGGTCGGCGGCAGCGACGACGAGCGGGGAACCAGCATGATCGTCCCCAAGGGCACCGGCTCGGGTACCGCCATTGCCGCGCCCGACGTCATCACGACTGACCTCGACGCGTACATCAAGCTGCTGGAAAAGTCGCGCGAAAGAGACTGGGACACGATGGGCGCGCGCCGCGTAGCCGAGCTGTGGACCGGCCTGCATGCCGAGCGCGGGCCGCTGCGCGACGGCGGGCGGCAGCATGGGCGTCTCGCCGCGTTCCGCAAGCGCGTCACCCAGAACATTAACAGCGTCGCCAACGACGACGACCTCACGTTCAAGGGCATGCGCGACGGGATGGGCGCGGCCCTAAAGGGCGGCTTCGGACTGGTCGGGTGAGTGCTGGAGGATGCGGCTGCGCCAAGTGGGAGTCGCAGATCGAGAAGCGTGGAACAACAGCCGGCCAGGCCACTCTCCCGATGCAGCGTAGCACGAGCACCACTGACGCGACCCAGACGACGCCACCCTACCAACTACGACACTGCGTCGGATTCCGAGGGGCTGAGCAGAGGCCCGAGCCGCAAGGGCCGCAAGCACCCGCCGGCAGGACTCACCCCCGCGGTCCCGCTGCTGATCGAGCCAGACGCCGACGAGCGCACGCAGAACCAACAGCAGGGTGCCGCTGTGGTTTCACGAACTCCCTCTCCGTCGCCGCAGCGCGACATCAGCCCGTCCGCCATGTCCTCGACGATGCGCGCCTCCCAGCGCAGCAACTACCCCACCGTCCAGTCGCCACTGCAGCACAGCGTCTCGCTGTCGGCCAACCTCTCTGGCGAGATCAGCGACGGCTCCGCGGGCATGGCGAGCACCAGCGGTGTGTCTCCCCTGCTCGACCGGCGGCGTAGCCTCGCGCTCTCGGCGTCGAGCTTCAACGACACGATGGCAGGCCTTGGAGGCCTAACCCGCCTGCCGCCTGGCGTGCCCAAGATGCTCCGCACGCGTTCCGATCCTCCAGAGGTGCTCCTCGACGGCTCCGTGGGGTCACCCCTCGCGGGATGTGCCCCCGCGATCGCGTCGTCGACCTCCCGGCCTCCGGGACGCGTATACATGGGTCACAGCCTCGGCGTGTATCCTGGCGTCAAGGACTCGGACCTCGCCGCCGATAACGAGTGCGCACCGGTTGAGCGCTACCGCAGCAAGAGCTTTACGCACCCGAACGAGTACCGCAACCTCGTCAGCCAGCGCGCGCGTATGCAGTTCGGCGAGCATGTCGACTATATTGATCGCTTTGCGGTTGACGTTTCCATGTGCGGCCTCGTGTGGGAGCTGCGGGACAAGGAGCGTGAGCTCGCCAAGCGCACCCAGGATATGCAGGTGAGTCTCAACTTGTCATTGCCCCTTGTTGCTAATCTCCAGACTCTGGAGCGCTCGGCCTTGACGGCAAGCCAAGCGATCTTTGACGCGCTCGACTCGCGCAACGCGACCGTCTCGGCGCTCGAGAGCGAGGCGCGCGACCTCATCGCCGAGCTCCGCATTGCTGGCGCGACGGGTGTCGAAGACGACCAGAACCTGCACCGCGCGGCCAACAATGTGCAGTTTTATCTATCCGAGGACACGAACACGAACGAGCTCGTGTGGGGTCTGCAGGACCTGCAGAAGGCGTGGGAGAACATGCGGGATGAGCAGGCGGCGGGCAACGGGGAGGTCGCGGCGGGCGGCGAGGAGGTGGCCCGGAAGGGGAGGCCGAGGCGGTGGTGGCTGTGGTGAGCGCAAGGCAGCGACAGCGACGACATCAGAGCCGTCTCCAGGCGCATGCGCACTGCTGATAACGCATTGTACAACTAGACAACCCGGTAACGACTGGCCAGGAGGAGGGAGCCCGGGACCCCTCCCGCTCTCCATCCTTCTGCGGCCGATCTGTAGAACAACATTCCTAATAGACATAGACGACGCGTGCAGTTATGATGAACGCATGATGCATAGTATGAGTTGTGAGTGGCGTGTCGGGGTGTGCGAGTGCGGGAGGAGGTGCGATGAGGACGGCTTGCCAAGTCGGTCTAAGGCGGCGGCCAACGAGCGAGCGAGCACTATATTCTCTCCATCTTGTCTGCCGTTGATGCGCCTTTACTCGTGCTAGAGCCGGACCTTGCGGCACCCGCGCCGCCGCCTGTCGCCGCCGCCGCCGCCGTCGTCGTCGCCGCCCCACCCTCCGCCAGCGGCGCCGGCTTTGCGCTCGCAACGTCCCCGAGGCCGAGATTCACAAAGTCGTCGCGGTCCATGAGGCCGTTGTCCATGCGGCACTCGAGATATCCGCGTGCTTGGGGCCGGCACTGCCCGCTGTCGCTGCCGTGTGTCTTGAGGCAGCGCATGTAGCTGAGCATGAAGGCTTTGCAGTCGCCTGAGGGGTGTTAGTGAGGGGTAGCGGGGGGGGGGGGGCTCGGGGGCGGCGCTGGGGGGGGCCGGACGCGGGCGGGGGGCGGCAGAGCGCAAGCGCGCCAAGAGAACAGGAGAACAGAAGCGCGAGGCCGCACCCGTCACAAGGGACTCACCGTCGTGGTCGAGCGGGAACGAGCCGCGCTGGGGGGGCGACACCTTGAAGGTGTCGCTCAGTGCGCCGGGACGGCCAAAGGACATTGCTGGGAACGGGGGGGCGGCGGTTTGGCGGATGGGGGTGGGCTACTAGGCCGCAGACAGGCGTCAAGAGAGCTGGTGGTCGGAGAGAGAGAGACGCTGGATAAGAAAGACGAGGCCGACGTCGGGGGAGTATGGATTGTTGTTTCCGAATAGACGAGGAGCGCGGATTGTTGCGGTGTCGCCCGGTTGTGGCGCCCCCAGGAGTGCTGCACATGGGGCGACGTCGGCGGCCGTCCCGGACGTCTAGCGGTGCAGCCCGGGGACGCAACGCGTACGAGGGGAGAGCAGCGGCAGGACGTGGTGCAGCGCCGGAGGTCCAGCGCGCGGGATCACGACCTCGAGAGGCAAAGCGGACGCCGCTGCCATTCGAGAGACGCTCAGCAGCGAGATCATTCTAGCCCTGCGCTGGTTCACGTTCCGCTGCCCCCGCTCCTGTTCCGGCCTGACTGGCGCACGCAGGCCTCTGGTCCTGTGAACTGTGACGCATGCATTGATCGTGACTTTTCTATGCCGGATGCCTATGTACAGCTCCCCCGTGCTCGGAGGACGCGGGTGCCGGATCCAAGCGTAGCGGATGGGTGGGATGGGTGGGTATATAATGGGGAGAGCAGAGCCGGATCCCGACCCTGCTCTCTGCAGTCGCACCTCGGGATGCGAGACTCTCGGTGGTGCCACTGCGGAGCGCGCGCGGGCGTGCACTGTTTTAGGCCGACGGCGCCGAGGCGTTGGGGCCGAGCGGGAGGATCGAGTCGTCCATCTGGACAAACTCGCCGCGACGTGCGCGGTCGCGGAAGTCGCGCGCCTCGGCGTAGAGCGCATCCTCGCGCTCCTGGCGGCGCCGCATGATCTCGCGGACGGTGTTGCCCTGTGCTTGTCAGTGGGTGCTAGCGGCGTGATGAATGGTGTGTCGGCGATGCGACCGCGAGCAGTGAAAGCGAGCCATGATGGACACTCGGAACGCCCATTGTCGACCGAACCGACCACATGAGCCACCACTTGCCACCATCGCCTCCACACTGCCCTGCCCGTCGCCTGTGCCCGCCCGTCGCCGTGCCCGCTGCAGAACTCACCGCATTGTCGTGAGTGTCCGACCGCCACCTCCAGCCCTTGTGCATCTTCATCGTGAGGTGCTTGCGGTAGTCCTTAGTCTGGTCGATAGCGTACTCGCCCTGGATGACGGCGTCGCGCTCCGCAGCCTGCTTGGCGCCCTCCTCAAGGCCGCCCCAGGTGCCGGCGCGCATCTCGTCGACGTCGTCGGGATAGTGGAACGGCTCCTTGAGGCCGACGACGGCACGCTTGTAGTTGCGCTTGTTGCCGCCCATCCGCTCGAGCCGGCCGCCCGCCGTGCGGACGACGGGGGCAACGTACAGGTCGGTGCGGATGTAGGTGACGTCGAGGCCATACGCGGCATGCAGGTACGAGCGGAGGTCGTTCTTGGTCATGCTGGGGGGGATGCGGAACGTCGCCATGAACGGGTTGTACGCCTCGCCGGGCGCCGTCGCGTTGCGCACGAGACGGATCTGGATGTTGGGCAGGTAGACCTTCTGGCCGACAATGGCGTCGGCAAACGTCTCGTTGTCCTCCTCGTACTGCTCGCGCGGCTTGCCCTCGCGCGCAAAGAACTCGCGCTTGCCCTCGGCAAACGCCTTGCCCGTCACCTTGTTGGCCCGGCCGTGGCCACCGCGCACACGCGAGCGCCACTGCCCCAGCACCTCGAGGAACTTGAGGCGCGCGGCATCCTCTTCCCCGGCGTAGTGGCCGCGCGCGCGCAGCCACTGGAACTCCTCCTCGAGCTTGAAGGGGAACTGCTCGGCGCCCTCGCCGACGAACTTTTCCGGCGCGCTGAGGGGCGACGGCTTGTGGGTCGCGGGGTAGAGCTCCTGCCGGCGGCGGACAGCGAGGGGGAGCGGCGGCGCGCTGCTCGGCCCGCCGTATGCAGGGAGGCTCGTGCTGAGAGCCCGGCGGAAGATGCGGGACATGGTGGTGGGTGTGGTGCAGATGGTGGAGACGAGATGTCGTTTCCGAAGCCGGCGCCGAGAAAAAGTCGGTTTCACTGGAGGATATCAGGGGCGCCTAATTTTGGGGATGCTGTATTATTAGGCGCTCAATATACCCTACGTGCCTATTTGATTTTTGACCCCTTTAACCCAAATACCAGTTACGTAATACCGGGACCAAATACCCCCCGACGCGACTGACTGTGGGCCGAAAAGCAAAACAAACAGAGCGGGTCGGGACGTTGCTTATCATCTCATCATCGCGCGCTCTCCTCTCGAGCTTGTCTCTCTCTCCCACTCGCGTCGCCCATGCAGTGCCACGACCTGCGCATCAAGTCCTTCGAGGCGGTGGCCCGCCCAAAGCGCCTCGCAAAGGTCGCATTCCCGCTGAGCCCCGCCGAGTACCCGAACCTCACGCCCGCCAAGCTCGCCGACGCCGGCTTCTACCACGAGCCCACCCGCGAGTCGGACCCCGACGGCCACGACACGTGCAAGTGCTTTCTCTGCGGCCTCGTGCTGGGCGGCTGGGATGTGGACGACAACCCGCACGTCGAGCACGTGAAGCGCGAGGGCGACTGCGCGTGGAAGGAGCTCGTGTGCAGGCTGGAGGCGGACGCCGCGGAAGGCGGGCCCGGCCGGAGGCGGTGGGTTTGCATGGCGCATCTGCCGAAGCGGCGGCGCGGCGACCATCACGGCTTCCCATGCGGTGGCCGTTACGGCTGCCCCATCATGCTTGCTGACACCACAGGGAGGCATATCCGACCATCGACTCGCTGCCCAGCTCCAAGGCGATGGCCACTCTGCGCGAAGAGACGTTTGGCGACTGGTGGCCGCATCAGAAGCCGAGCGTGAAAGATGTAAGAGCACATGGCGGAGAGCCTAGCTGACATGCAGGTCGCCGCTGCGGGATTCATCTACTCGCCATCACAGTCGGCACCAGATTGCACAAAGTGCCCCCTGTGCGGATACGAAGTGATCGAGTGGGAGGGAACGGACGAGCCATGGTGAGTGCGGGACCGCAGCGACCGTAACAGCCGGTCTGACCACCCTCTCAGGGGCATCCACCTCCGCAAGGAACCCAACTGTCCGTTCTTCACAGCCACTGTGGGGAAGAAGGGTCGCGCCGTGAGTGACCCAACGATGCTGTGTCTAACGCGCAGAGCACGCGCGGCGGCAAGACAACGGCGAGGAGGGGACGAAGCACGGTGACGACTGCACGAGAACCGGAGCCCGAGCCGCAACCGGAGCCCGCGGATGACTCGCTCGAGCTCCCCGAAGTTCCGCCAGAGGAGGAGGCGCCGGCCCCACGCCGTCGTGGTCGTCCCCCCAAGGCGTCCACCGCTCCCACATCAAGCGCCGGGTCTCGGTCATCCCGCGCTGCCTCTCGCGGCGCATCCCGTGTCCCTGAATCCGATGCTGAAGCTTCGCAAGCTGAGGAGCAGCCAGCACCACGTCGACGTGGCCGTGTTCCCAAGGCGTCAACGTCTACCGCGTCCGAGCCGCCAGCATCCTCCAGTTCAAAGCCCACTCGGGGGACCCGGAAGACCGCCGTTGCCAAGACCCAAGAGGAGGAGGCAAAGAAGGGGGAGGTCGTGGAGCTGAACGAGGCGAAGCCGGAACCAGAAGATCCGACAGCAGGAGCTGCGCCAGCAACCAAACCCCCCACTGAGCTCGAGCCTGCGCCTGAGGCCGAGTCCAAGCCAGAGGCTGAGCCGGAGTCCGAGCCCGAGAAGAAGGAATCCAGACGCGCGACCAAACCGCTGCCAAAGAAACGTACTATTCGCAAGACAACTACGACAGAGTCTGCACCTGCCGCCGATGCCGTCGAGCCAGCACCAGCGCCCGCCCCGAAACGCGGTCGGCCCAAGAAGAGCGCCGCGGCTCCAGCTGCGGATTCCGCCAAAGTCGCATTTGCTTCAGCCGGCGGCGAAGCGTCCGCAACCAACACACACGTCCCATCGTCCAAGAGCGCACCCGCCGCACGCAGCCAACCACTCGCAGAGGCCGACAGTGTCTCCAATGTGCCCACGCCGCCCATGAGCCCTGGCCTGTCTCTCAAGGCGGCCTCCCCCCAGCTCGCCGTCGGCGCGTTCCTCCACGAGGTGGCGTCCCCGTTCAAGGCGCTCATCTCGGCTGCCAGCCCTGGCCCGCAGTCCGCCGCCGCGGCAAGTGCACCCAAGCCCACACTGCCGTCACTCACGGACGCGCAACGGCGGATGACGCTCGAGGAGTATATCCGGCAGCAGCACGCGCTGCGCGCCGACGAGATGCGCGCGGACGGTGAGGCCATGATCCAGAAGTTTGAGGCGGCCGCCAAGGAGGGCCGCGCGTTGCTTGTGCAGCGGACACAGGGATGAGGCTATGGGGAAGAGGAGTGGGCGGGACAGCGCCTGACGGACAAGCCGCAGCGGGCAGATACTGAGAGGAGGATGTCGACTGTAATTATTGCTCCATGCAAACCTCGACGAGGTGTAGGACTTTTTTTTTTTTTCTCACAGCATGCAGTGTCGTGTCCATTTGCTTGTGTCCATTTGCTGAGGCTCGCTCAGCACAGAGACAGCGACTGCAGTTGGGGGCGGGAGCACAAGGCTGCGACGCGGCCGTGTGCTGGATCCTGTCCTGCGAGGTTCCTAGAAGCAGAAGCGGCGCAAGGATGTGGGAGAGCTGCCTGTGTCTGACAGAGGCAGCCGGTGAGGCTCCGGTCGAACAGCGCAGCGCGGAGCGAGGGTCGTCTCTCTCACAGAACATCACCCTGGTGAGTGGACGGGGGGTTGAGATGACTGGTATCGGCACTGCCGCGATGCGGCAGCCGTCGCGTACACGGACTGCCCAGGCTCCAAGCAGTGGCTCCCGTCGGGATGGAGATTGTAGTCGGGCAGCTCGCCACCTGCACGGCGCGCTCCCGGAGCGCGGCTCTGGCTCCAGCGAGGGCCGCCTGGCGACAGACGCTTTGTCGGTCGCCGGCGACCGCAGCCTCGCTCTCATCAACGGCAGGCGAGGCGCTGGTACAAGGACTTTGCTGGTACAAGGACTTCGCTGTACAAGGACTTCGCTGTACAAGGACTTCAGATTCATTCACACGGCCTCACCCTCCGCCTCGCGCACAAGACGAACATATAGATACCCAGAACTACGCGTGCTGGAGGTTGGCGTACACAATCTCCTCAAACTTGGGGAAGAGGCGCATGAACTCTCCGGGCTGCAAGTCCATGAGCTGGGTGCCCATGACGGCAGTGATGCCCGTCTTGGGGTCGATCCAGTACTTGGTCTTTGCGACGCCCTCCCACATGCCCGAGCCGGCCTTGCGGCCGTGCGGCGAGTCGACGAGGGTGACGTTGAGGCCGAGGGACCAGACGATGCCGCTGCCGTCGTTCCACTGGGCGACGTCCGAGCCGAGGAGGGTGTTGAGGGCGCCGAGGCCGGGGGCGAAGGGGCTGGGGCCGTCGACCTTGGGGAACTGGTCGGTGAAGAGCAGGTCCCACGAGGTGGTCTTGATGATGCCGTCGCGGACCTGGCAGCGGAGGATTTCGGTGATGAAGGCGAGATAGTCCTTGAGCGTGCCGAGCAGACCCGCACCGCCGAGACGCAGCTTGACGTCGTCCTTGGTCCAGGTGGCAATGTCGCGCATGCCCGGGTGGGGCACAATCATGTCCGTGTCGGGGACGGCGGCGGACATGAGCTGGTGGGTCTGCTTGAAGGCGTCGTCGGGGTAGAAGCCGATGCCGGTGATGCCAATGGGGGCGAAGACGTTGTCGACCATGTAGTCGTGGAGGGTCTTGCCGGTGAGGCGCTCGACGAGGACGCCGGCCCAGTCGATGCCTATCGAGTACTGGAACGCGGTGCCGGGCTCAAAGGTGAGGGGCTGCTCAAGGGCCTCGACGCCGGCGCCCTGGGAGAGCCAGTTGGGCTTGCCGCTGTACACCTCCCACTTGCCAATGTCGGGGTTGAGGAACCCGTAGCCCGAGCCGTTCGTGTGGGTCAGCAGGTTGCGCAGCGTGATGGGGTTCTTGCGCGGGGTGGTGAGCGGCGCGCCGGCGTCGTCCCAGCCGGTCAGGATGGGCTGGCGGAGCAGCTCGGGGAGGTGGGTGGCGATTAGCTGGGGGTCGTCGAGCGACACGAGCCCCTGCTCGAGCAGCTGGATGCAGCTGACGGCGGTCGCGAGCTTGGTCATTGAGAAGAGCTGGACGGCTGGGTGTCAGCGTTGCGCTGGGCGACGCCGCGCCGCGCCGCGACGCGCCGCACTCACGCGTGTTCTCGTTCACCTGGCCCTTGTCCGGCTGGCCATACACCCTGTTGCCCGCCGCGGCAAAGTACAGGGGCCCATCAGCGTTGGCGACGCCGAGATACGTGGCGGGGAGCTTCTGCTCTGCGGCGATGCCGGCGAGGAACTCGTCGAGCGCCTTGACGCCGGCGGGCGTGAGCGTGGGCTTGGGCTGGGTCGTGGTCGTCATGGTGCGCGAGGAGATGGGGGGGAGGAGTAGGGCTCTCCGGAGGCTCTCCTGCACTTGAGGAGCCTGCAGAGCCTCCAGAGCCCCTCCAAGCTCCTCGAGCCTCTCTCGGCTCCCCAGCACTTGAGGCCCGGCTCCCGCGATGCCCGGCATCTTCGGCATCTTGATACGCGCTCGCCGTCCGGTCACAGGACGAGGCCGGCCATGTGCGCAACCCCGCCTCGGTCTTGCGCGACGCTGCGCGACACTGCTGGCAGAGCCCGTCGCCGAGCCCCAGGACCAGCATCTCTCCGAGGCCGGGTATCGTCCGGCTAGCGGCGGACGAGGGCCGCCGACGCGTGCCCACGCAGCCCACGCAGCGCGCCCACAGCCAGCGCTTCCACCGGCGCCCACCGGCTCTTTCTGGCTCTTGCTGGCTCTTGCTGGCTCTTGCTGGCTCTTGCTAGCTCTACTGGCTCCTGCCGCTCCACTAGCTCCTGCCGGCTCCCCAGTGGGCTGCCCGTGGCTGGGCAGCGCGCGGGCCTAGCACCCCTCCAGGTCGAGCTAGCGCGGGGTCGGGGACGTCCGAGGTCGGCCCGGGTGCTCCTGCTGGGGAGACGCACTCGCACGTCGTCCCTTCGCTCGGCAGCGCTTCCTGTCGTCATGTGATGGCGGAACAGCCGTCGCAGCCTATCGCGGCCTATCGCGAGCCCGTCGGTCGCTGGGTGTAGCCGAGGGGCTGGGATCGGGTTCTGGGATCGGGTTCTGGGATCGGTTCTTGCTCTGCGCGGCGGGTAGCGCTCGTCGCGAGCTATCCGGCGCGTCCACTCGGAGATGCTGCGTTGCGTCTTGGGGCTGCGCCTGCGCCTGGGCCGCTGGGGGCGAGCGGGAGGCGGCTGGCCTCGGGTTTGCGCGCAATGGGGCGAGCACTGCTGGGCAGCAGCACGTCGTCGACGCGCTGTCCGACGCGCTGCCCGACGCTGCCCGACGTGAGCGACCACCGGTTCCGCGAGCGCGGCTCGCAAAGGGGCACCGCTGCCCAACGCGAGGTAGTCGAGGTAGTCGCATCATGGACCGCGGCATTACGTGCTTTGTGTCTGATCAGTACCGCGCACGGCCACCGCTGTCGCGTGTCGCGTGTGGCCGTGCCCAGCAGCCCGCAAGTGCAGCGCGATCCGCACGACGCACGGCCTCGTCGAGCAGTTCCGCCTCGTCGAGCGGTTCCTAAGGTCCCCAGTGTGCAGCGGCCGACCAGGAGGATCACGGACGGCCTGCAGGCTGCACCGCGAGGGCAGGACCGCCGCGGAGCAGCGCGAGCACGCCGGGGCCACTACAAGGCGACCCGCGGCGCTTGTCCCAGCCGCTGGCATCGCCGCACAGCAGCAACTGCCGCCTCCTGTCGCTCGTCGCTCGGCAGCGCGCAAGACGCTGCCCGAGGCGGGCCATCGCGCCGGCAGGAGACGGCGTGTGCAGCAGCACAACAGGAGCAGCTCGTGCAGCATCTCATGCAGCATCTCCCGCAGCATCTCCCGCAGCATCTCCTTCAGCAGCTCCTTCAGCAGCTCCCGCAGCAGCTCCCCATGCATAGAGATGCCAGCAGAGACAAAGCAGCCCGTCGCGGTCGACATCCAGTCGGCATCGGCATCGGCATCGCTCGCCCGCCCGTCTCGCCCGGTGACGTCATATCCCGAGAGCGTGCTTTGTGGGATCCGATCTGCTGTCCATCCTCATCCTCTCTGTTGTCTCTGTCCTCATCGCGGTGTCTCGGTCCTCATCCTCATAAGCCACGCCCCCATGGACATCCTCGACCGCCTGGAGATCGGCTACAAGCTCGTCCGCCTGAGCGGCACCGTACGCGGCCCCGCGCGCCCCGCTGACACCAGGCTCTCCCCGCGCTCCCCGCCTCGACGCGGCCGCTCGCCCTCGTCGCATCCCCGGACGTGCCGTTCTCCGCCATCGAGGCGGCTGTCGCGTCGCTCGGCCTGCGCCGCACCACCACCCTCCTCTTCCTCCACCTGGCGCCCGGCGACGGCACCGACGACTCGCCCAACCCCGTCCCGAGCCTGCAGCACACCCGCCCCCGCGCCGCCTGCTCGGGCCACCTCGCGCCCGACGGCCGCCTCGCGCTCGCAAACTGCGACGTCGCGTACCTCGGCGCGGATGTTCTCGCCGCCGCCAAGTTCCGGATTGTCGAGGACGCGCTGCTCGCGACGCAGACGGCGTTCGGCGCGTGAGTTGCCGCCGCGCGTACAGGCACTGGACTGACGGCAGCGAGGCCGCCGCGATGAGCACCGCGCTCGGCGTGCGCGGCGACCTCTTCTGCCGCGCCGTGGGAACAGCCGCGGGCTCGTCATGGTGAGTGCCCCGCCCGCCGGGTATCCCGCCGCACTGGTTGACACCAGGGTCCTGAGAAACCTCGTGCCAGTCATGCTCGGCCTCGGCGGCGACGGCGCCGCGGCCACGGCCCCGGGGCAGACCTACGACGAGGCGCAGCAGGCTCTGGTAAGCGCCGTGGAAGCTTGGAACCGGCTAGCGACCGCTAACATCCACAGGCGACTGCACTCGACGCCGGGTACAAGGAGGACGTGTCTCTGCCGCTGGCCTCGCTCGCCGCCCAGCTGTTCGCGCTGGCCGCGCCAAAGGCCGACCCCCACAGCTCGAGCGCGCAGGTGCACCGTCTGTGGGACGTGCAGCACCCAGAGGCCGCCGCCGCCGCCGTCGCCGCCGTCGCCGCCGCCGCCGCCGCCGCCGCAAGCGACAACCCCCCGCTCCCCGACGCGGTCGCCCCGCGCAAGGTCGCCTTTGCCGGCCTCGGCGCCATGGGGTACGGCATGGCGAACGGTTAGCCACCCGCGTGCGCCGCGCAGCAGCAGCTGACTTGGTCCCAGTGCTCCGGGGCTCTGGCCTCGACGTCGTCGCCTACGACGCGTATCTGCCGACACTCGAGAGGTACAAGGGCGAGGGCGGCGCGGTGGCCGCCAGCCCAGCGGAATGCGCGGAGGACGCTGATGTCCTGGTCCTCATGGTCGTCAGCGCCGAGCAGGCCGCCGACGCCCTCTTCCGGGACGGTGCTGCCGCGGGTACGTCGTGTCCTGCAAGCCTGCGTTGTTGCTGACCACCAGCCCTCGCGCCGGACGCCGTCGTGCTGCTCATGATCACCTCGGCGCCGTCGGACGCGGTCGCACTCGCGACGAGGCTCGCCGCCGCGCGGCCAGACGTGCGCCTCGTCGATGCCCCAGTATCCGGCAGCCCGCCCCGCGCCGCCGTCGGCGACCTTACCATCCTCGCCGGCGGCCTAGAGGCGTGTCTCCCTGCCGCCGGCGGACGCGCGCTCCACGTCCTCCGCCTCCTGAGCGGCGGGAGGGGCAACGCGCGCAACCTCTTCGCCATCGCCGGCGGCGTCGGCCGGGGCATGGCCGTCAAGCTGCTCAACCAGCACCAGGGCGCGGGGTTCCTCCTCACATCCGCGGAGACGCTCGCGCTCGCCAAGCGGCTGCGGCTCCCGCTGCGCGACGTGCGCGGGCTCCTCCTGCGCGGCCCAGCGCAAACGTGGATGATGTGGCACCGCGGCGGCAACATGCTCCGGGGGCTGCTGACGCCGCCGGACGCCGCGATTGCCATCCTACACAAGGACGTCCGTATCTGCATGCTCGAGGCGAGGACGCGCCGCGTCGCGCTGCCCCTGCTCGAGGTCGTGCAGCAGGCGTTTGTGCTCGGCAAGGCGAACGGGTGGGGCGGCGACGACGATTCCAGGTGGGTCCAGTGCCGGCCGCCACGCAGAGCTGACGACAGCCTCGCGAGGCTCTGGCTGTCGAGTGGCATCGACCTCACGACGTCTGTATAGACGCGAGACAGTCTGTCGAGCGAGCGCGCGGCGCACGGGACAACAACATCTGCATCTTGTACGACGGTATCCACGCCAGCGAGGCTGAGGGCAGGACGGGCTGAGGGCAGGACGAGGCGGCTCGGCCGGCTACGAAGCTAACTAGTACACTGACTACGACGGCGCAAACTGGACAAACTGACTCTCTGTAACCTCTGACACTTTACTGCGCGCCGTAGGTATCTGGATGAGGGGGGGATCGATCTGGAGGCGCGAAGGTGCCCGCCTCACCACTGGACGACCAGCGCGCTCGCAGCGAGGACAACAAGGGCTACCAGCGCGCTGCAACCCACACCGACACCCGCCGACCCCCCATTGTCGATGCGGTACGCCGGCACCGTGTCGAGGCCGGCGCTCGCCTCCTTGACCTCGAACTCGGCTGACGACGCGTACACTGCGTCGGGGTCAGCGCGGCTTGCGGAGAACAGTGGACCTACCCGTGCCATTGGCCGCGTCGACGAGGGAGAGGACGTACCCATTGCCGGCCTTTGCCTGCGTGAGGGCCGCATCAGTCGTGCACCGGAACGACTGCGCGGGGACTGGGCGTGTCAGCTAGCAGACGGCGACCTCGTGTACTGCCGCAACCCATCAACCGCCGCGCTCTGGCGACTCACCACGCGCGACCACCGTCTGCGGGGCAGCCAGCAGCGCCCCGTCCGTGTTGGCGAGCTGGACGCGGATGTCGTGGCTCTCGAGAGGTGCCCAGTACCATGAGACGGTATTGTTCGCCTCGAGCGTCCCTGCGGGTCAGTCGCCGCCGGACTCGGTCTGCGATTGGGACGCGCAGCGGACGGTGAGCCGGTGCGAGAGCGGGTACGTCGCAAGATGGATGCGGACGCCGTGGCCGACGGCGGACAGCCCGATGGCCCCCTCGGACAGGACCCAGCGATCGTGGTCGCCGCCCTCGTGCCGGCCGCTGCACCCCGTTCCCCTCCGCCGCCCTCACCCTCGCACTCACACCAGTTGAATGCCATGGGGAACATGATGGTAGTGACCGTGCCGCCGCCGGGGATCTTGGGCGCGTCGACCTCGCGCACCTCGGGGACGGGACTCGCGCGCACGGCGAGGGCGGCGACGATGGTGGCGGTGGCGAGGCGGAGGAGCATGCTGGGCGGAAGGGAGGACAGGGGTGGGAGTCGAGTGGGAGGGCTGGGGGACTTGACGGGAGGGCCACAGGTGAAGCGGGGAGACGTCGCGGGAGAACAGTAAAGGTGAGAGACACAAGACAGACTAGGAGCTACAGAGACCGTCAAGGCAGAAGGCTGCAAGCAGAGCAGCGCAAGACGCGCGCACGAGTGGATGGCTAGCAGCTCGTGTTCACTGTCGCGACAAGACCAAAGGCTGTGGCAATGTACGCCTGGAGTGCGAGAGTAGGGCGACGAACAACCCAAGGCTCGCCCCGTTATGTACGGCCCCTCGCGCCGCTGGCCCATCAGCTGCCCGCACAACGCGCAAGCGGCAGCGCGCTGCACTGCGGCTGCATGTACGAGAGCCTTTGCCACTGGAGACGTCCGCAGCTCCGACGGCCGCGGGCGAACAGGGGAGGAGGACAATGGACCTCAGAGACTGGTCAGACATGAGACACTGATGAGACTGACACTGCGAACGGCCGAGCGTCTCGCGCGGGCAGCACAGCTGGGACAAGACTTGAGCGGGGTTCAGGAGCACCTCGGCTGCAGGAGCACCTCGGCCTCAAGAGAACCTCGCGTCTCAAGAGCACCTCGCGCCTCTGTTGGCCACTCGCGGTCCCCGAGAGCCACCTCCGCGTTGACGCCGGTTTCCCGCTCGCGACCTACTCCCCTGTGCTTGTCGCTCCTGTCGCGTAGGGGGCCTTTGTAGGCTGCCCGCAGAGTGCCCGCGACGCACTTGCCACAGCTCCCTTCGCTCCACACACTCGTCCTCGACGGGTGATGGACGCTGACTATTGTTCGGGGCCTGCAGTTGCGCGTTTGCCGACTGGCCACGGAGGGCCGTGCACTCGGTCGAGCCTGAGCGGCCAGGCGGCTGCCAGAGGACGCTCTGCGCTCTGCAAGGGTAGACGGGGTTCTTTCAAGCCGTTTCCGCCCCAGCCCACTGCGATAGAAAGGCATGCCTCCCGTTATGTGCGACCTTGCTGCGGGACGCCAGCGCACTGAGCCACGGCACCCGGTTTCAGTTCTCTGAGGGTGTCACTTGGCGGCGGCATCGGGAAGCAAACCGACGGGCAGAGGGCAGCATGAAGAAGCCAGGGCACGTCTCTGCGAATGTGCACGGGACATGCTTGCCTAGAGGGCTTGTACGGGCTGCGAGGATGGGAAACAAATGGCTGGAGCCAGGGAAGTTGGAGCGGTAATGACACGCCGAGATGAGACCACAGTGGCCGCCGTCTTGCGACAGTCGCTGCCTCAGGTCTCTGTTTGGTTCTCCTCCTCCCTTTGGGTGCCAACAACAGCCAACGCAGGCTGCGAGCTACCAGCCGTCAGCTCCAGCGTGCTCTGGCAACGCGCCAGCAGGTAGAAGAGGAGCGCCTCGTGCCACAACCTCCATATGGGAACCGTGATCGTGGCCACCCACAGCGGAGCAGCGAGGGGGCGACCACTTGAGAGATGCGCCTGCCGCGCTGGGAACAGGGGGTTGACTTCTGTCGCCATTGGACATGGCGACCCCGCTTGCCACTTGACCGCTGGCAGGGGAGGGGAGAAAGATTGAGCAGGAAAAAGAAAGAAAAATAAAAAAGAAAGAAAAATAAAAAAGAAAGAAAAATAAAAAAGAAAGAAAAATAAAAAAGAAATAAAATAAAATAAAATAAAACCACTCTGTAGGCTCTGCCTGCGCTTCTCTGTTGCATTTGCGCGTCGGGACTGACGTCCAGCGAGGCAATACCTTACCCACACGAGGCAACGCACAGTCTTCCCGTCGCTCTGATGGCCGTGTTGTGTCCCCCGAGTTGTACGTCCATCCGTGGCCTCGGCTGTGGCGGCGACGCGAGTGCTCGCGACACCAATCAATTCCCGCGCTTGGCACTTGACGGCGACACACTGGGACCGCGAGGTTCAGACCGCACAAGAGGAGAGGAGAATGGGAAAGTGTCCCAAGCAGGTCAGCGTGCCTGCTAAGAAAGAAATGGTTCGTGCCGTCGTCGAATGGTAAGGATGGTGCAGAGACCGACACCCGGTGGGTTCAGCCCAGCGGCTGCCTCCTTGCGGATGGGCTCGCGGCCATGGAGAAATGGCTGCTATTGCAGTAATCGGTAGATGACAGAACCTTCAGAACGCTGAGAAACGTTGTGCTCAACACGCAGTCATTGTCCAGAAGCGAGAACTCGGGGTAGGCCCAGTCTTTCCCGGTCCAGAATGTACATCGTCCGCACCGGTACTCCCTAGGGGACCGGTCGGATCTCGCCACAACCCGGCTTGCTTTGCACAGTAGCGCAGAATCAGGCGCGTCCGTTACACCGACATGCTGCCAGGCAGACGAGAAGGGCGAACTGGGTGGAAGAACATGGTGGCTGCGCAGGGCCCAGCGGGCGGGGACAGCATCCTGGCGAGGACATGGAAGGCGGGTTACGGGGACGCCTTCAGCAAAGGTGCGAGCACCAGCGGGAGTGATGTCGTTCACCTTGGGCTTGCGTTCCCCAAACCAGTGGTTGGTCACACCCAGAACGAGCGCGCGGTCGCCAGGCGGGGCAGCCCCGAGCATCACCAACCAGCGTAGAAGACGGGGTCGTTCTTGGAACTCTTCCGGGCTCCGGGTCGGGGCTAAGAACGGTACCCACCCTCTTCGGTCGAGCGCCTTGGAGAAGACGCCTAGGACGTGCCGACTGAAGCCGGGAACGAGGGCTAGAGGCCCCCCTGGGCAGCGTCAAAGATCGCAGGCGACTGGGATGAAGACGACCATACCTGGCGAGAAATGACCTCCCGGGTGCCCAGACCGACACGCACGGCGACGCGCACGCAAGCTCACTTCCCGCAAAAGAGAGACACCTCAGATAAGCCATGCATTGTGCGTTGTTTCAGCAATGTGAGTTGCAGGTAGAGTGTTCAAGTTGGATCCTCACGGACGTCTCTCGGAGCGGTGGGATAGCGCGGTGCCACACTCGCCATGTCCTTTGCGCGCTTTTTGCTGCTCCCCTGCGCGCTGCAACGCCTGCGCGTGGGACGCAACGAGGAGGGACATGGACGAGACGGGCACGCGCTACCGCTTTGCTATCCAGTGTATGCTTGCTTGGGCGGTGTGTTCGCTTGTAGCTGCGTGGGGATTGCTGAGCAATTCCGGGAGGAACGACCCTTGTCACAGATGGAGGGCAAGAGGGGAGCACGACACAGCTGGGGTCACGCCGCGGGGTCTGCATTTGCAGGACACGCACCTTCTGCGGGGTAGCTGCGATGAAGCAGGAGGCGATATAGGTGACAAGGACGGGGACAGCGTAGGACGGGAGACGCGGAGGGTGGGGTGGTGACGGCTTAGTTGCCAGTCGGCATCCACGCTGCCGACTGGGCCGTAACAGTATGGTGTAGGGGCCGCACCCAGCTGGGTCCCGCATCTCGTCGTCCCCTCACAGACCACGCGTGGACAGCGTCGCCGGGGCCAGCGATGCCGAGACGAGCGCGAGTGTTGCCGCCTGTCGCTAGTCTGGCGGCGCGGACTCTTGCCGTGTGCGCGACTGGGGCCACGGGGCAAGTCGGAGTGCCGCGCAGAGGGAGCCGTACATGTGCCCTACAGAACGAGCGAGTGTGGCCATGTGGCCATGCATGAGGCAGTGATGGGTAGAACAAGTGCGAGTAAGTATTAAGTACCCCACCGCCGTGACAGACTGTGATTATGATAGCTGTAAGAATGGATACAAGGAAATAATGAGCACAGACGACAACGCGGACAGGAAGCGCTTTGCAAGGCAGGGGCAAGCTGGTCGGCAGGCAGACGCCAGGGAACGGCACCGACAGAAGAGAACAGAACGCGCATGCGAGGGCGAGCACGCAAAGCAAAGAAACAAGCGCTCAGCAGGCTCACAGTGCGGCCGAAGCGGCCCATGCCCAGAGTCCGGCGGCGGCGCCGCCGAGCGCGAGCGTTGCCGCATCCAGGAGCGGCGGGGCGACCGCCGGAGACGCGCTGTTGAAGAGCGAGGTGACCAGCGTGCGCACGGCGAACGTCTCCGACTGCGAGAGGACATGGCTCGAGTTGCCTGCGGGGGAGAGGTAGAGGTAGTACCCCGTGCCGGGGATCGTTCTGGGGCAGGGTTAGCGTGGGCTGAGGTCGCCGCGTCGATGACAACGGCTGCGACTCGGCCACCGCAGGTCCATTCGCGCACTCACTTGTCGGGGATGGAGGTGACCAGTACGCTTGTCTCTGGCGGGACTGTGCGTTAGCCCACGGACGTGTCCATCGGCCTGCGGCATCCTGTTCTGTCCGCTCCTCTCCTCTGGGTCGTTCGTTTGTTGCAGCGGCTTGGCTGCTCACACCACTTGGCTTGTCCACTGTCCACACCCCGCTGTGTCTGCCCACACCTTGCGCCCGCTCACCCACCGGCCGCCCCGCCGCGCGGTACTCACCAGTCGCGAGCAGCACGTCGTCCCGCATCCGCCCGCGGTCGTCATTCGTCATCCACACCTCGAGCGTCGCATTGAGCGGCACCCACTTGGCCACGTTGTTCAGCGTTATCGTCCCTGGGTGTCAGCTGGGTGCGGGAGCGGGCAGGAGAGAGATATCCAAAGGGGTGAGGCCGACGTCCCCTCAGCGCTTACTCCGAACGGCCAGCACGAGCCGCGCCTCCGGCCACCGGCTCCCCACCGCCCCGGCCACCAGCGGCGCCCCAGCCGCTCCACAGCGGCTCCCAGCGGCTCCCCAGCGGCTCCCCAGCCCCCAGCAGCCCCGCGACGCACTCCTGCCGCGAACGACGCATGCGGAGCTCACTTCCGAGACGAGCCCGACACATCGAGCACGGTGGTCATGTGCGATCCGTTCTCGGAAAGAGCGGTGACGTCACAGCGCGAGCACACTGGGTGGTATTTTTCCTCATGTGCTGTCTCGCTCCGGCATGCAAGCGCAGCCCGCAGGTGACGACGCACGGCAGCGGAGACCCAAAGCAGGCAGCTGGGCTGCGGCGGCGGGCACCAGGAGCGGCAGCGGGCACCAGAAGCGGCAGCGGGAGCCAGGAGCGGCAACGGGAGCCAGGAGCGGCAGCGCGAGGTCGCCACGTCTGCGGCCCATATGGTGCCAGTGGGGCGGCGGCCGGAGGGAGCTAGCTAGGGGCTAGGGGTCGGCGGCCAGCGCTTCCGGGGTCTCGGCGGCGGGCACCGGGTGTTGCTGTCGGACGCGGGCGCGGCGTGCTCCCCGCAAGTGGTCCGCTCTGGCATCAGCACTTACAGAGGCTGCCTGCGGCCGGCGCGAGGAACGTGCCGCCGCCGGCCGCAACCTGCTCATCGAATGTCGCCCTGCCGCCAGCGGCGGAGGGGGACGCCGACGCCGCGGCAGACGGCGCTGCGGTCGCGGCGGCCAGCGTCCCCGAGGACGCCAGCGGCGGGGTGGGGTCGGGCGCCGAGCCCGAGGCCACGGCCGAGGCGGAGCCGGCGTGGGCGGCGGAGAGGAACTGCGTCCAGGACGGGACCATAAAGGGCTGCTTCTCGGTGATGTTGACGGGGACCCCGGGGTATTGGGTGCCGTTGGGGTACTGGCGCGGGACTGGTGCTGCCAGCGCTGCTGGCGCTGCGGGTGCGGGGAGCGGGAGCGGGACGGGGACGGGGACGGGGTGCGGGGCGGCGGCGGCGAAGCGAGCTGGGCCGCTGGCCAAGGCGACGAGGAGGAGGCTTCGGAGTCCCAGGGAGCGGCCTCGGGGACGCATCGTGCCGGAGCTGCGGGGCCAGGCAGGGAGCGGACGCAGGCCAGAGACCGGGGCGGAGTCGATACGAGGGTGGTGTCAAGCAAAGAGCGATGCTATGGACGCATGGTCGCTCGGGACGGCAGACGGAGTGGAGTGAGACGAGAACGGCAGAGCGACGGGCATGCCGATGACGCTGCCTGGGCTGCGACCGCTGGATCTGATCGCATCTCATCTATCTCGACCCACGTCGAGCGCACGGCGTGTCCACCGGCATGCACGCTCGCCAGGCTCTGCAGCGCGCTGCGCTGTGTGCTCGTGCTCTGCATCCCCAGCAGTCGCCATCGCAGGTCCCGACATGGCCAGCCGACAGCGGCCCCCCAGCTACCCGGCTATCGCCCGGCACCCGACGGTCTGTGGTGCGTCGCTGCCGCACGTCGCTGCCGACGTCGCCGCGACTTTGCGACTGGCACTTGCCCTCTCGTCCTGGGCACGGCGTCAGGCTCGAGACGCGCTCGAGGCGTGCTCGAGACGCGCTCGAGAGGCCACCAGAGTGTTGCATTCTAGTGTTCTATAGACATCATTGTCCAGCCCGTCGCCTGGGCGTCCTAGTACAGTACACACCGCTGCTGGTCGTACACTCTGCGCCGCACAGTCTCAACGCTCTCCCCATTCTCAACACTCTCGCAGTCTCAACACTCTCCCCAGTCTCACCACTCTCGCTCGCAGTCTCACCACTCTCTCCAGCCTCAACACTCTCCCCCGTCTCAACACACTCACAGGCTCACACCTCCCCGCCGCAGCCCACAGGCTGCCTCACACCTCCCCCCGCAGCTCACAGGCTCACACCTCCCCCCGCTCACAGGGTCACACCTCCCCCCGCAGCTCACTTGCCCAGAATCGCCGCCATCTCCCGCTCGTCGGCCGCGTCGATGCCCTGCGCGCGCGCCTTGAGGCGCAGGTTGCGGTCAAACGTGACGAGCAGCACGCGCGTCGCGCTGCTGCCGCCGCCCTCACGCTCCGGCTCGGGCATGCCCAGCAGCGTCGAGCGGTCGACAAAGTGCTCGCGCTGGAACGACGCGACGTCGAGGATCATGTCGTCCATCGTGCGCCGCCCGCTGCCGCTTTGCTGTGCCGGGCCCGCAAAGTCGAGGTGCTCGGCGCGGATGAGCAGGTCGGTCAGGTAGTTGCCCCGGGTCGTCTGGATCTTAAGACACAGCGCGTGCGTCCGGATGCGGGCCTCGAGGTACGTGACCGCCGCCGCCGCCTCGCTGCCCAGCGGCGCTGGGTTCTTGCTCAGCCCGTCCAGCTCGGTGATCACCGGCAGCGGCACCACGACGCTCCACTGCCCGCCCTCGACAACGCGCGAGAACAGGCTCAGAGACGACAGGAGCACGTTCGTGTCAAAGATCAGGATCGTGTAGCCCGGCACGACGTGGTGCATGCTCCGCGCCGCGCGGCGGGCCGAGCGCGAGCCGCTGCCGCCGCCCGTGCGCGTGAGCTGCGTCACGGCCGTGCGCGGCGACGGCGACGCCGAGGGCACACCCGCCGTGTGCAGCAGGTCGCGCAGGTGCTTGCGCCGGTCGCGGAGCACGCCTAGCTCCGGGTCCGACTCCTCCTCGCTCTGCGGGTCAATGTCCTCGACGTCCAGGCTCGGGTCCTGGCTCGGGGCCCGCGCAGCGAGGCGCGCCGCCTCGCGCCGTTGCTCGTCGGCCCTGGCCATATCGGCCTCATCGATCGCCGACGCTAGCGCGCCCGTGACCACCACCTTGCCGTTCTCGACCTCGAAGCCGTCGACGTGCGCGGCCAGGATCCCCGCCGCCCAGACTATCCGCAACCGCCGCCGTTCGTTGACCGCCACAGGCCCGTCCGTCAGGTCCGCTTCGTCCACGTCGTCGACGACGCCCTCGGAAATGTCGAGCGCAGAGTCGAAATTCGCCAGGAGCACGTCCATTTCCGACTGGAAGCGCTCGCCGACGCGCGGGATCGCGGGGCCGCTGCTCGTCGACATGCGCAGGTTGACCTTTGGTTTCCAAAAGCCGCGCTCGTAGGCGCGCCGCGTCACCCACTCCATGCCGCGCATCGCCCAGTCCTCGGGAAGGGGGGCCGGGCTGATCAAGCGTGTCTCCTTCTGCACGTCGGCGTCGAGTGCATTGACAAACTCGGCCAGGCGACGCCAGGGGACGTGCGGGAGCAGTGGCGCGCCAACGGCGGGTTGCCGGAAGATGGTGGCGAGAAACGTGAGCAGGATAGTCAGGTATGGGTTGAGGACCTGGTGGATGCCCTGCTGCCGCCAGGGGTGCACAAGAGTAAAGTCGAGTACGTTGAATGCGAGCTCGAGGGCGCGCGTGAAGGCCACGGGTGCGGGCTCGTCCTGTGCCGGCTGTGCGTGCGCCAGGAGCGGTGTCTCCTCGGCCTCCTCGGCAGCGTCCTCGGGCACGTCGTCCACCTCGGCCGGCTCCTCGGCGTCAAACGACGACGGCTGCTGGCGCCGCCGCGACGCGCTCTCCTGCACCAACGCCTTGCGTACAAGCCCGCCGTCCGAGCCATATTGCAGAATTGCCGCGAGGTTGATCGTGCCCATGAGCAGCCAGTCGACCTGGGTGACGCACGCCTTGCGGCTCACGCCGTCGAGGCTCGCATCTTCTTCCAGCCGCTCCATGAAGCGCGACATGACCGACTCAAAGTTGTCCAGCTCGATCTTTGTAAACAGCATGCCGTGGAGGCGGACAAACAGGTCCATTGCTGTAGCTTCGGGCGTGGAGCGCTGAAACTGGAGCGCAGAGTCGAACAGGATGAGGACCTTTTCGCGCGACGGCTCAAAGGGGTGGGAGGCGGTCAGGCTCTTGACAAAGTGGTACAGCGAGCGGCCCTCCTGGCCGCGCACGTCGCAGGACAGGAGAGCGAGATGGTGGTGCAGGCGGCCCTCGCCGGGCTTTTCGGTAATGCCCATGGCGTACCAATCGCGGGCGGTCGTGCGCCATGTCTCCTTGTCCTCGACATCCCAGTTGTCGGCCACTTCCTGGCCGATGCTGGCGCCAGACGACAGGGGCTCCTGGTCGTCGTCGATACGCGCGGCGCGCTGATTCGCGCTGTCGGCGGCGGCGGCGGCAGACTCGGACAGGATCGAGCTGGCGACCGCCATTCGGTAGCGCGCGAGGTCGCCGAGGGCCTCGATCCACGCGGTGCGGAACGTCGACAGAATCTGGTCCTCGAACAGCTCGGTGTAAAACTGATACGCGTCGTAGATAAAGTCCGTAAGGAGGTCGAGGGCGATGGGGTTGTGGGACATCCACGCAAAGCGCAGGCGCTCGAGGATGGCATGGAAGCCGGTCTGCCACAGCCTGGCGGGAATGTTGTACTTTACGGGGAAGGGGCGGAGACCTGGCGGGTTCTTGGGGTCGAGAGATAGCTTGAGAAAGTTGTAGTGGCAGTCGGCGAGCTCCTTGTGGAGCGACACGAGCTCTGCCCAGGCGAGGCTGTCGTCGGTGGTCGGGTGGAGGTGCTGACCCGACTTTTGGTCGAGCAGAACAGCAATGCCCGCCTCGGGGTCGAGGGTCATCTTGCGGTGCATCTCGACGAGACTTTGCTCGAGGGCCTTGAGCTCGTTGTACGCTGTCCGCAGCAGGGCCTTTGCGCCGCTGTCTCCCTCGGCTCGGCCCTTGAAGCTCTCGCTGCCTTCGCTGCTGCGGCTGCCCCTGCTGCGCGTGTCCGAGTCCTTTCGGCGGTTGCTGTGGCCGCTGCTCTTCTCGCTGCCCTCCCGGCGCCGCCGGCGCTCGCGTTCGCGGTCGGCTTGTTCCTCTGGGGTCTGCATCCCGGGGGACGGACGGCGCAGGACCGTCATGGAGCGGCTGGAGCCGGCGAGGGGAGGCGGTGACGTCGTCAGCGTGCGGATCCCGTTTGCGGGCCGTAGCATCATGTCGGCAGAGCTCGTCGAGTCGAAGAGTCTGCTCGGAAGGGGCGGGGTGTCGGGGTCGTAGAGCCGGCGGGCATCCGCGTCGGTCGGGCGGCGACCGCGCGACCGGGCTGGAGGTGTGGGGGGTGTGGGCGGGGCGGAGGGGGCGGAGGGATCGAACAGCTTGCGTCGCGACGCGGGCACGGGGTCACGGCGGCGGTCGTCCTTGAAGGATGGGGGGACGGGGGGGACGGGGGGGACGGGCTGCGCATGGTGATGAGTGCGCTGTGGCAGGGGGAGTGTCGGGTCGTACAGCTGGCGCGAGCCGGTCGAGGGCCCGCGGTCGTAGTCGCCCTTGTCCCTGCGGGCCCTCGCCTCGGGTCGCGACGAGCTCCTGGGGGTCAGCTGGGGGAGTCGCAGCGGCGCGCACCTGTGGGCTCCGCGCGAGTCTGGCCGGGGCGGGGGCGGCGGGGGGAGCGGGGGGAGCGGCGGCGGGGCGTCGTCGTACGCGGCGTCGTCGCGGCGTCTCGAGCTGGGGTGAGCACGGGGGGAGCGCGGCAGCGCACCTGGAGGTGGCGCCGGCGGCGCGGGGGAGCGGCATGTATCTGTCTTGCGAGTAGGTGTCTGGCGCGCGCATGCGCGATGGCCCTGGGAGCGGCGGGGCGAGGGTGGGCGACTGGTCCATGGCTCGGTGTTGGGAGGGTTCAATCCGTCATGGTGGGGGGAGAGTCATTGGGGGGGGGGTTGAAGAGGAGGTGGTGGGAGGCGATGGGATCTCTACCGCGATGGGATCTCTACCGCTGGGGATGTCTACCGTTGGGGATCTCTACCGCGATGGCTCAGCGAACCGTAGCGACGCGACAGCAATGGCGATATCGACAAAAGGTGAAGGCTGCGCTCCGCGCGTCAGTGTCGTCGTCGTCGGCGATGGCGAGCAGCACAAGAACGATCGCGATAACACTCGGCGGCATGTGCCCGACCGACCCGAGCGCCTGCTGCGCACTGCGGGGATGCGCAGCGCGGGAGCAATTCCGCGTGGGGGCCGCGTGGGGCACATGTGGTATTACATAACACCCCGGCCTCGGAGCAGTGCACCTCATCGACCGCGCATCATCGGTCATTCATCCAGAAAAATCAATCGCAGCAGCTCGATCCCTCGTCTAGCACATCGCTCTCTCCCTCTGCCGCCACCGCCGCTGCACCATGGCCCCGAAGGACACTGAACTCTACGACCTGCTGGGTGTGACCCCCGAGGCGACCGACCTCGAGTGCGTCTTGCTGCCGCGCCGCGCTGACCCCCAGGCTCAAGAAGGCGTACCGCAAGCTGGCCATCAAGGTGGGTTGCGGCGTGTGTGATCTGGCGGCGCTGACTATGTAGTGGCATCCGGACAAGAACGTGCGTGCGCGGGGAGCGGCCCCCGGGGGGCCGCTCCCTCATCCCTCACCCCCACTAATGGCAGCCCTCGGAAGAGGCAGAGACAAAGTTCAAGGAGATCGGCGAGGCGTACCAGATCCTGTCCGATGCCGACAAACGCGCGTTCTACGACAAGGTCGGCCGTGCCGGCATGAACCAGCCCGAGATGGCGCACGAGGACCCCCAGGAGATCTTCTCCAAGCTCTTTGGCGGCGGTGAGTATGCGCTGGGGCGGGAGCGTGCGGTGGCAACTCGTCGCGACGGCGGCGAGTGCTAAAAGCGCCTCGCATCTGGCGCGTGCGGCGGTGCGGCGGTGCAGGTGCCGTGCGCTACGACCTGCCGAGAGGGTGTTTGTGCACGCGCTTCGAACCTCGCTGCATCTCGCCACTGCGCTTTGGTGGCCGAGTGCGCCTCCGAACGCGCTGCATCTCGCCGCCTGCGCTTTGGCGGCCGCGGTGCGCGCTCCGCGCCATCGCCCGCAGCAATCCCACTCCACCCACGCGCTGACCTCGCAGAGGCGTTCTACGACTACATTGGCGAGATTGCCCTCGTCAAGGACTTTACCAGCACTATGGATGTCGTCATGACGGCCGAGGAGCGCGAGGCGATGGAGGCGGCGGCCAACGGCGACGACCATCCCGAGGCCGCGGCGGGCTCAGCCTCGGCGGGCTCAGCCTCGGCGGGCTCAGCCTCGGCGGGCTCAGCCTCGGCGGGCTCAGCCTCGGCGGGCTCAGCCTCGGCGCCGGCCTTTGCTGCTGGCGCGTCTGCAGCTCCCGCGGGCGACAAGGCAGCTGCCGCCGGTGCGGCGGCGGCCGGCGCTCCCCCTTCCATTCACAGCGTGACCTCGACTACCGCCTCGACCCTCACCCCCGAGACGGCCGCCAGCATCAGCGATGCCGCCTCGACGATCAGCCCCAGCGAGGTGACGCTGCACAACAAGGAAAAGGCCGAGACCGAGGAGCGCAAGACCGCCAAGACCAAGCTCACCGCCGAGCAGAAGGCCAAGCTCGAGGAGCTCGACGTCGCCAAGGAGGCCGAGCGCAAGAAGCGCATCGACGACCTGACGCGCAAGCTCATTGCGCGCATCCGCCCGTACGTCGACGCCAAGCACCCCGGCGAGGCCAACGACCCCGAGACCAAGGCGTTTGAGGCCCGCATCCGCACCGAAGCCGAGGACCTCAAGCTCGAGTCGTTTGGCGTCGAGATTCTGCACACGATTGCGAATGTGTACCTGACGCGTGCCGGCAACTTTATCAAGTCGAAGCGCTTCTTTGGCGGCGGCTTCATCGGCCGCCTCAAGGAGAGGGGCGGCATGGTCAAGGAGGGCTGGAACCTGCTGGGCTCGGCGTGAGTCGCGGCGCAGCGCAGGGTAATGCTGACGGGCAGTATCAGCGTGCAGTCTGCCATGCAGGAGATGGAGCGGCACGAGGCCAAGGGCACGGCGACGCCCGAGGAGATGCAGGAGCTTGCCGACGAGCTCTCGAGCAAGATGCTGCTTGCGACGTGGCGTGCGACGCGCTGGGAGGTGCTCAACGTGAGTCCGCCGCGCGGCACCGCGGGAGAGACTTTACTGACTGCCAGATCCTCGGTCCCGTGGTCGACGCGGTGCTGCACGAGCCGGGCCTCTCAAAGGACACGGCCGTGCGTCGTGCCAAGGCGATTATGCTGATCGGCACCATCTTCAAGGACACGCAGCCGGACGAGAGCGACGAGGAGCGCCGTGAGCTCGAGCGTCTCGTCCAAGCGGCCGCGGGCAAGAAGAAGGACAAGAAGGACAAGAAGGAGAAGCGTCACCTGGGGAGCGGGAGCGCCGGCAAGGAGGGCACTACGACGCCGCCTCTTGCCGAGGAGCACGAGAAGAGAACGGCGGCGTAGGCACGCTGTCTCCTGCGCGCCCTGGGGCGGCCGCGGTGCGTCTCGAGGCCTGGCAGGTGTGGGTGCTGGAGGCCGCCGCGGCCGCGGAGGTGGGCCGGGTGCAGCGCGTGCGCGATGGGCTCCGTCTGCCGCGCCGTGCTGTGCCGCGTGCTGCGCTGTGCTGCGCTGTGCTGCGATGCGCTGCCCGATGCCCCGCTGCCCCGCGTGCTGTCGCTGCCACCGATCGCTTTCCGAGATGAAGATGTGCCGTTCTTGTTTATTACGCCGTCGCCACGGCCCCCTTAGAGATGTTCATTATGTCACCCACGTTTAATGTGCCGTGCGACGAGTGCGGCCAGCGCGACGAGTGCAGCCAGCGCTACGAGTGCGGCCAGTGCGACCAGTACGGCCAGTAGTGACCAGTGCGGCCTGTGAGTGCTGGGTCGAGGGCGGGCGAGCAGCGGCGCTCGGCCGTCGCGCGGGGCACGCTAGCAGGCACTGCCGCTGGCGTGCGCCGTCCGAGCCTGGGTCGGGGCGGATGGCTGGCGATGAGGACCGGCTCATGGCCAGCGACGCTGGAGCCGCGCCCGGGAGGGTGGGGGGGATTGGGTGCTGGGGGCTGGGCTGGACGTGATGGACGTGCTGGACGTGCTGGACGCGCTCGACGTGCTGGACGCGCTCGACGCGCTCGACGCGCTGGCCGGCGAGCAACCCTCAGGCTGGCCGCCGCTGCTCCGCCGCACTCGCCCTCGCCACGACACTTCCTGGTCCGCCGCTCCGCTGCGACGCGTCCCCCCGCGGCTCGGCGTCTCGGACGGCGCCCCGGCGCCTCGGTCTCGGACGACGCCCCGGCGCCCCGGCGTGTTTCCGAGCAGCAGGTGGCCGGCGTCGCAGCGCACGGCGCCGGCGCCGAAAGCGGCAGCCCACCTGCCGCCCCCGCCGCCCCCGCCGCCCACGCCGCGGCACGCCCGGCGGGCTGGCGGCAGGCTGAAACGGGCAGGCGCGGGGTGGCCCACATGGGGTCCGCCGCGGTGTCGCCCCTGGCCCTGTATGGGGCTGCGCTAAACGGCTGGCGGTCGCCGGGGGCCGCGCCGGGGCTCGGCGCGGCGACGGAGCGCTCGGAGCGCGGAGGGAGCGGAGGGAGGAGGGAGCGACGGAGCGAGGAAGAGCGACGGAGAGAGCGACGGAGCGAAGCGCGAGCGGCGGAGAGAAGGACCAACGGCGACGGCGCCGAGGCATCTCTCCATATCCTCCTTCTCCTCCTCATCAACCTGCCTCCCCCTCCTCCCCCTCCCCCCTCCCCCCCCTCGACGACGACGCTGCCACATCCCGCAGCCCCTCGTCACGACAGCCGCTTCGGGCAGCGCTGGTCCCGCGTTATCCACATCGGGTGCGTTGCCGCGCACGCCGTCGCCTCCCGCGGCCCCTGATGCCCGGCGTCCTCCTGCCCGAACGGTGCTGACCAGGTCCATCGCGTCGTCTGCTCGGCCTCGTCTCGCATTGCTCCATTCGTCTGTGCTGACCCCAGTCTGCGCCGCTGCTGCTTGTGCTCTCTCGTCTCCACCGCGGCGACTGCGAGGCCATTGCGACCACTCGAGACCCCCTCGTTCTTCGGCCCCGTCGTCAGTTGTCCTTGTCCTGGCCCGTCTCCTGGCCCGTCGCGTCCTGGCCCTCTTATCGTCGACCCGTCCTCGCCGCCGTATCCTCGACCCCTCCTCGCCTGCCTCATCCCCGCCGCCGCTGCCGCTGCTGCTGACGCCGCCGCTGCCGCTGCTGCCGCCGCCGCCCTCGCCGCACCTCTCCCTCCCCCTCCCCCTCCCCCCCAGCCGCCAAGATTTCGCAGTCACTCCTCGACTACATTCCCCCCCCCCCCCCCCTCCCCTCCCCCGTCCTCTCCCACCTCGCCGTCCTCCTCGACCGGTCGGCCCCCCCGTCGCCGACGACGCCCGTGTCGGCTGCTGCCCAGCTCCCCCCCGGCCCCGGACCCCAGCCGCCGCACGCTGGCGGCGGCGACGGCCCCGACGACGACTCGTGGTCCGACTCGCCCCCCCCGCTCCCGCTCGACGGCCGCCCCCAGTCGCTCCGCGTGCCGCCGTCCCCGTCCCCGCCGCCGTCGCCGCGCCAGCCGCTCCGCCACATGCTTGCCCCGACGTCCCCCCGGCGCCTCTCCAGACAGCCCCCACCTGCTACATACGGAAGCGAAACAGGGAGCGCACGCGCTCAGGCCGACCGGGCGCTGCCTGATCAGTTGCCGCAGCCCGCGGCTGTCCCGCACGTTGCACCCATCGCTCTCGCTACCGCACACCCGTCGTACCAGCTCTCGTCGTCGTCGCTCCTCAGCGTCCCCTCGCCGACGACCTCGACCGCCGCCGTCTTGAGCCCCGACGCCGTTGCCCCGGTGTACCCAGCCGTCCCCGTCCCCGCCCCCACCTCCCCCGCCCTCTCCGTCCCACCCTCCCGCCCCGTCTCCCCCGCCCCCCGCGACGTCCACCGCGTCCCCTCCCTCAACAGAATCGACCCCTTTGCGCGCGTCTTCCCGCTGCCGCCCGCCGACGGCGCCCCCGCCCCGACCATCCGCCCCGGCTCCGTCCGCAGCATCTCGTTCGAGTCGCGCCCCAAGGGCGAGTCCCCAGACGACGACCGTGGCTCGCGCGCATCCCGCCGCTCCGGCCACCGATCCCACCACCAGCACGCTGCTGCGTCGGCCAGGCCGTCCAACGCACCCGCCAGCCGCTACCCCCTCCCCATCCCGCCCCCGCCCCCCATGCCGCCGACCATCGACCCCCCCCTGGCTGCGGCCAGTCTGTCCGACGTGCCCGTCCTGCCCGTCCTGTCCGCCACGCCCGCCACACCCGCCACCACCGCCGCAGCGCCGCCCGTGCCGCCTCCAGCCGGCCCCGGTGGCCTCAAGCCCGCGACCCGCGCCGCAAAGGCGCGCAGCAAAGAGGACATTCGCGACGCGAGCGCCGGCGGCGAGGGCCCCAGCCGCCCGGCAGCCGCCGGCACCAGTGGCGCCAGCGGCCTGCCAAAGTCGGCGAGCGCGGCAGAGTCCATCGGCGTCATTGGCACCTACGGCAGCGGCGTCAACCAGTCGGCACTCAGCCTCAGCGCCGCCCAGGCAAAGGCCAAGGACGAGAAAAAGGACAATGTCGACCCCCGGCCCCGTCTCACCAGCCTGTACCTCGTTTCCGGTTTGGGCAAGGTATGTTTGCGCACAGGACCGCTGGCAGCCCGCAGCAAGCTCGCCAGATGTGGCAACTTGCTGTCCCCTGCCACCGTCCCCCTGCTACCCCTCCCCCCTTCGCGTCAACTGACTCCCCCAGGACCCCTCGCAGTGGGCCCTGTCGGACAAGGACTCGACCAGTGGCGTGCAGCCCCTCGAGGACTCGCTCGGCGTGTTCTGGCGCCCCGACATGCTCGGCAGCACCTTTTCCGGCGAGCGGAGCGAGGACTGGGGCAAGAAGGGCTCGCAGCGCAGCATGAACAACTCGACCCGCCGCCAGGTCACCAGCCGCTCGGTCCCTGGCACCGGGCCCGACGGCCCCTCGAGACTCGTCGCGCGCGCAATGAAGTATGCCCACCCCAAGGACGTCGAGGTCGTCAACTCGACGCTCGCGCCACCCACCACGTGCCACACCTTTACCTTTAGCGTGTCGCGCCACAACACGCTCGATGCCGTCGCCGCGCAGCGCAAGAGCGCGTACGACACGTCCAGCTACAACATGCTCAACCCCTCCGGCAACGTGCCGGCCAGCAACCAGGAGCGCCTGCGCGGCACCGCCGGCGCCTCCGACCTCGTCTTCTACGGTGTCACCCTCACCGTCTGGTCCCACGTCGACAAGGACCGCTCCACCAAGCTCAAGGAGTTCAAGCAGCGCCGCATGCGCAGCGATTCCGGCATGTCCGACGCCGCCGCCCGCGAGCGCGCCCGCGCCCGCCGCGGCAAGACGCCCTGGCTGGCCATGTCCCTCAGCTCGCGCAACCCCGCCAGCGACTATACCACCAGCGAGACGGGCATGAGCGACTCGGACCTCGAGACCACCTTCACCACCACCGACGTCGACTACTCCCTCGGCGACCTCGGCCCGGCGTACGGCGAAAACTGCGACATTTTCTGGCTCCCCTATGCCCTCACCCTTGGTGCGTCCTGCCATGTTCCACTGCCACTGACCGCCCCCAGTCTCCCGCTACCCCATCTACGATGTCATGCAGGACTACCTCCGCCTCAGCGTAAGTGACAACCCACCCCCATCCCCGGCCCAGCCCGTGCTCACTGCCCACAGTGGGCGCGCTACTCGAAAGATGCCCGCGCGCACATGCGCCAGATCTTCTCGCTGCTCAACACCGAGGCGCCCCGCCCCGGCGATAACCTGCGCCTCCCAATCGGCCTGAGCGTCGACGACGAGGTGATCATCGAGGCGGTCATGCCCGGCGACCTCGACTTTGACAAGGGCACTATCAAGGTCGACTTCCAGCTGTGGCCGCTCTTCCAGGCGCTCGACATTGACCACATCATGACCTGTGTCGAGGTCGCCCTGTCCAACTCGGGCCGCATCATCTTCTGCTCGCGCCACCCCGCCATGCTCGGCGCCGCCGTCGAGACGCTCAAGTACATTGTCGAGCTGCGCGGCTGGAACGGTATTGCTCTGCCCAACATCCACGCACGCGACACGACTTTCCTCATCGAGGACCCTGGACCGTACATTATCGGTGTCGCTGCAGAGTGCAGATACATTATCACGCCGCCGCCCGAGGTCGTCATTGTCGACCTCGACATGAACTCTCTGCACTGCAAGTCGCTGCCGCCCAACGTCGTGACCCCGCGCCACAAGCGCGAAAAGGCCCGCCACAAGCTGTACGACGCGCTCGGCGCCGATTACCCCACCGAGCACTCGGTGCCCACAGAGTACCGCGTGTCGTTCCCCAAGGGCTCGTTCCGCAACATCCACCGCATCTACCACGGCCCCGCGCGTCCTCGCTACCTCTCCGAGCGCCTCAGCACACCCAGGTGGTGGAACCAGAACGCGGTCATCACCGTCTTTGACAAGATCATGGCCGACCGCCACAAGAAGCCGTCGCTCTTCCAGCGCCTCACAAAGTCGGGCTTTGCACGCCAGCAGGAGCAGCTGACGGCAAACGAGCGCCTCGCCAAGCTCATGATGCGCAAGCGCGCGCTGCACTATGTCGAGAAGCGCGACGACACGGAGCTCAAGGTCGCGCGCATCACGCGCCGCCTGCAAAAGCTCGTCCAGGAGGGCGAGCAGTGGAAGCACCGCTTCGAGACGTTTGAAAAGTATGCCGAGCGCCTGTCGCGCGAGGCCGAGGACCTCAAGGCCAAGATTGACCGCGAGCAGCGCGAGGCGCGGCGCCTGTCCAACATCAACTCTGAGCACGAAAAGGTCAACTCGGAGCTGCAGGAGAAGCTCATGCAGACCGAGGGCGCGCGCGCCGAGGCGATGCGCCAGCTGTCGGACATGCACCACTCGATCCAGGAGCTCGAGCGCGAGCGCAACGAGATTATGGACATTATCGAGATGCAGATTACGACCGCCCTCCAGCACCTCCCGTACGTCGATCTCGAGGAGGGCGCGTCGGCAGCGGGCGAGAGCGGCGGCGCGACCTCACAGCCAACGTCGCCGCGCACCGTCACCTCCGTGCCCGGATCCGGCTCGATCCGCCGCATCAAGCGGCCCGCGACGCGCGACTCGACCCAGTCGACGTACACGCTCGACAGCGGCAAGATGAGCGTGCTCGGCCAGCTCAACGAGGGCTCGGTGAAACGCGGGCTCGGGTCCATCCTGGACCTCGACCAGGTCAGCAACGCGGACCGCATCCTCACCCTCTCGAAGAACGACAGCATCTCGACGCGCGTCGCCGTTATCCAGGCCAAGCTCGAGCTCGCCCTCGCCCCCGTCCACCACCTGGCGGATTCCATGTCCGAGGAGGCGGCAGCGGGCGACACGAGCACAGAGGCGCAGCCCGACGGTGACGACGACGGCTCGCCAGTCAAGGAGCCCACGCCGCCTGAGGGGGCCTCGGCTGCAGCGGCGCGCACAGCGCGCACCGACAATGATGGCGACGCCGACTTGTCCAACTGCACGACGCCCGTCGCCGCTGACATTCCCGAGACGCCGACGCCGGCGCGCACGGGCGGCGGCGCGTTCACCCAGTCGCCCGAGGAGACGCACGTTGAGCTGCCTGACGGCGACGACCTGAGCGCCGGCGCCGCCGACGGCCCCAGCGCCGTGCACGACACGCTGCGCCGGAGCATCCTCCGCCCCCGGCCCAACACGTTCCGGCCCGTCGTGCTGCGTCCGCCGCCGCGGCGCGTGACGCAGAAGAAGAGCTACGATAGCGTGGATGCGACTCTGCAGGCGACCAAGGACAAGGCGGAGCGCGACGCGCGGCGCAGCTCGCTGCGTGCGAGCCGCGAGATCATCCTCACGCCCATCGACGTTGACGGCCTGCGCCACGGACACTCGTATGCGTCGCGCCACTCGCGCGAACTCGCCCACGCCCACGGCGGGTACGAGCCCAGTCCCAGCAGCTACCGCGGCCTTCCCGAAGAGGAGGGCAGGACGGGCACCAAGCGCCTGTCGCTGCTCAGCCTTGACGAGCGCCCTGCAAGCGTCATTTCGACCACGACGGTCACCTTTGGCCCTTAGGCGCCGGTTACGGCTACATGCACAGCGCCGCTGGCCTACCAGCACTGGCGCGCCGTAGCAGCTCTACCACTCGATATCATCTCCCCACTTCCACAGGTCAGCTGTATACCCCCCTCGCCGTTATTCTCCGCCACGGCAGCTGCGCCGCCGTGGCCTCGTATCTTCTGGTTAATTGTCTAGCTCTCTCGCTCTCGTGCTCGACGTCCTCCCTTTGCTCTCTCCTTTGTTCCTTGTTCCACTTCATCGCAAGTCGCCAGCCGCATCCCCATACGTAGTGCCGTAGTCAGTCGAGCCACCCCACCGCACGCACACACCCACCGCCAGACATCCTCCCGCCGTCCCATGCCGTGCCGTGTGGAGGAAATGCATCATTAGTGATATTTATGACACAGAGCCGTCGCGAGGAGAAGACGACGCAGCTGATGGGGTCCGGAGCGGATGCACAAGAACAGAATATATAGGATGCGATACGAGTGGCCCGAGTCGAGTGGGAGGTAGTGTGCCCGAGATGTGATTGAGTGCGTGTGCGACGTACGTTGGTGTGTCGACCATGGCAGTCGTGTGCCAGATGGTCATGGCGCGTTCCGAGTGTGCAGCGCTAAGCATCAGAGATGCAGCCTAGCTGAACAGTTCCGCCAGGTCGTTTGCCTGCAGCGTCAGCAACCTGGCTCAGGCCGAACCGCCGACGACGCAGCCGCTCGCACGTACCTTTTGCTCCATGAGCTCCTTGCGCGTCATATTCTTGAGACTGAGGTTGGCGAGCTCAGCCTTCTTCTTCTGGATCTTGTTGAGCTTGTCCTCGACCGAGTTCTCGATCATGAGCTTGACGGCCGTGACGGGATGCCTCTGGCCCATGCGGTGCACGCGGTCGATGGCCTGCGCCTCGACCGATGGGTTCCAGTACGGGTCGACCAGATACGCGCGGCAAGCGCTCACGAGGTTGAGGCCCACGCCGCCGGCGCGCGTCGACACGAGCATGACCTCGATGTGGGGCTTTTTCAGGTCGTCCATGGCCTGCGCGCGCGCCTCGCGGGTCATGGTGCCGTCCAGCCGGCAGTACTTGATGTCGAGCTCGACGAGCATGTCCTCGATGCGGTCCAGCATTGTCGTCCACTGCGAGCTGGGCGTGTTAGCGCAAAACTGATGGCCTTGCTCTGCGGCGGGTATTCGCTCCGCGGCGGGTATACGCTCTGCGGCCGTGCTACGCTCCGCGGCGGGTATACGCTCTGCGGCCGTGCTACGCTTCGCGGCGGAACTCACAAGATGATGCCTTTGGTCGGGATCGGGACGCCCTGGTCGTCGAGCTCTATCGAGTCGAACGGCGTGCCGTCCGCGTCCCGATACGGCAACACGCGGTTATCCTGGTCCATGGGATAAAACTCGTAGTTTGATGAACCGGGAAACACCTTGGAGTGGCGCATCAGCTCGTCCTTGAGCCAGTTCATCTTGGTGGAGAGGCTGAGCGGCTCGCCGTCCTTGCGCGTCCACTTTTTGCGGCGCGACACCTTGCGCGGCTGGTCGCTGTCGCCCTGCTCGTCGGCGTTCGGCGGCGCCACCTCCATAACGTCCAGGTCGAGGCGGAGCATGCGGTCGCACGCGGCGCACGCGCGCGACTGGCCTGCCACCTTTTTCGGCCACGCGCTGTGCACCGAGCGCTTGAAGCACATGGGACACAGAATGTGCAGGCACCTTGTGAGCAGCGGGCGCGGCGGCTTCTTGGCCCGTTTGCCGTCGGCGGTGGCGGCGGGGTCTGGCGGCTTGACGTCGTCCTCGACGCCGCCGAGGCCGACGGACGGGAACAGGGGCCCAAAGTCGTGCCCGCACTCGTCGCAGACCGCACCCTCGGGGGTGTCCTTTTGGAAGGACAGGACCGACTGGGCGCGCGGCAAGCTGAGGCCATACTTTTCTATGCCCTGGCACGCGAGCTCGTAGTCCATGATGGTCCCGTCGTAGTCCTCCTCCACCTGGCCGCAGTTGGGCAAGTCGACGTGGTCGCACGTCTGTCGCAGGCGCAGCAGCTGCTGCAGGACATGGGCATAGTTTTTCGACAGCTGCTTGGTCACCTTGAGCTCGTCAATGTCTTGCTTGATGATGGCGTGCCGCTCGTTGTAAATCTTGCGCTCGTCGTCGCGAAGGTTGAGCCACAGCTGCAGCTCGCGGCGCGGAGGCAGGTCGAGAATCTTCTTGCCGTTCTCTGTAATCGTGTCCTTGGTCCTGCGCAGCGTGCACGTGCGCAGCACAAGCTGGAGGCGCGCGACGCCGACCTGCTCGCCCGTCTTGCACGGGTTGGTAATGTACTTTGTGAACACGTCGCGCTCGTGGATCGGGTTGATGCGCAGAAACTTGAACAGCGCCCATACGTCGTCGACGCGGTTCTGGATCGGGGTACCGGTGAGGCAGATGCGGCGGTCCGCCTCGAGCGCACACGACGCCTTGCACGCGATGGTCGAGGACGACTTGATGTTGTGGGCCTCGTCGAGCACGACACGGAACCAGTCAATTGCCTGGAGCACAGACGGCTGCTCGCCCTTGGCCGCAGCTGGACGAACTGGCCTCTTGGCCCTGCCCTTTTTGCGCAGCGCCTCGGACAGCTCGCCCGGCTTAAAGTCGCTACCGTCGGGCGTCTTGGTGCCCAGAGACGAGCGCGACGAGTCGGCGACGCCCCCGTCCTCGTCGCTGTTTGCGGCACCAGTCTCGGCGGGCGTCGCTTCGTCCTGGTCGCCGCACGTGCTGCACTGCTTCGAGTACTCGTTTGCGAGCGTGCTGTACGAAGTGATGACGACGTCAAACTCGGCCAGGAACCTCGGGTCCATGTTGCGCGACGCGCCGTGGTAGATGTAGACGCGGATCGTGTCAAACTCGTCGTACTGGTTGTCGTCGCTGCTGGAAGCGCCGCCCTTGGGCTCCGACTTGGCCGTGCCCAGCCCGCCGCACACCTCGACCTTGCCGTCCCAGTGCTCCTTGATCTGGTCCTCCCAGTTGGTCATGGTCGACATGGGACACACGAGCAGCGTGCCCTTTGCACGCTTGACGATACGCGAACGGCGAAGGCGCTCCTTTATTTCCGCGTCTGTTGGCTCGTCGTCGCCGCGTCGCCGCTTCTTGCTGCTGTTGCCGGCCGTGAGGTCGACATCCGCGTCGGGCATTCCAAAGACCTTGGTCGTCATGACGGACGCGTCCAGTTTAGGCTTGTCGGCGTCGTCGTCGACAGGAGCCACGGGCTCGAGCGGCCTGTCCGCCCACTCCTTTGCCGCGCTGCGTGTCGCGGCAATGAGGGACACCACAGACAATGTCTTTCCGAGGCCCATCTGGGGAGGTTAGCCACTGGCCGTAGGGGCCAGGCGCGACTCACGTCGTCAGCAAGGATGGCGCCCTTGGCGTCCTGCGGCCGCATGTTCTTCTTGAGCCGCTTCTTCTCGCCTGTGATCTTGTTCTTCCAGACGCGCAGACGGTTCTTCTCGTCGCGCTCGCCCTCCCAGAGGGAGCGAGGGTTGTCCTTGCCCTTGTCCTTTGGTGTGCTCGCGCGCGAGCCGTCGGGGCCCTCGCTGTCCTTGCGCGCGGCGTCCTTGGCCTTGCCCAGCTTGCGGTCGGCAATCTTACGCGCCTCCTTGAGACTGCGCGAGTCCTGTTCGCCCTGCAGGAGGAACGTGAGCGCCTTGCGCTGGTGCGGGAACAGCTCGGTGCGGATCCACGGCCCCGGGTCGCTCTGCTCGAGCTCGACGCCGTCGGCGAGCTCGTCGAGGATCGCCTCGGCCTGCTTGCGCTGCGCTGCGATCTGGGCGCCCTTGTCGGGGGACGGCGCGGTCATGTGGCTGCTGTTGCCGTACGCGCCGCGACGGTGCGACTGGTAGAGCTGCAGCGCGCGCTCGCCGCTGCCGTGCGCGTTCTGGTACTCTGGGCAGTCGGTGTGGCGCGCGGGGTCGTACGGCGGGAGGGGGTCGAGGAGGAAGAGGGCATGTGAGAGCAGCGTGTCGGCAATGTACCGCACGTTGGACGGGAGGGTGAAGATCAAGACGTTGACCTTGCACTCGTACTGGACGGATTCCTTTGGGAGCCGGACGGCGAAGCCCTCGAGACGGCAGAGGCCGCGCACCAGCATGGGGATGAGGACCTCGGCCGTCTGCGAGTCGAGGTCGCCGATGTAGGTCTGCATGCCGGCTGGGGTCAGTCGCACGCCGCTGGGCGTCTGGGACTCACGGGTGCCGACCTGGATCGAGTTGACGTTGGGCTTGGACCACGACTCGTCGGTCGTCGGTGCGCCGGCCTTGCGGAGCTGCTCGTCAGCGGAGCGCCTGGAGAGCTTGCGCGGAGCGCGATGTGCGGCGCGCGGCGCGGAGCCACACTTGCCACCACGCCAGCGGGACCCACCTTGAGCTTGACGTGCAGCATCTCGACGCCGCGGTAGTGGACGACCTCCCACTTTTCCCGCGAGCCCGGCGGCGGCAGCTGCCCCGCGGTGACCGCGTCCTTCGGGTAGAGCATCATCGCGCGCGACATGAAGCCGCCGATGCAGATGGCGGCGTTGTTGCTGCGGGCGGCCATGACGGGCGGCGGGCGGGGCGGGAGCACGACCCGGTCGACGTCGATGGGGGCGGCGGCCGAGCCGTCGCCGATGCCGTTGGTGCCGAACGGGCAGCTGCTGGCGCTGGCGCTGCCGGCGCTGCTGGCGCCGCCGGCGCTGCTGGCGCCGCCGAAGAGCGCGGGCACGCCGGGGACGCCCGGGAGGGCGGGGACAGAGGGGACGGCGCCGTGGCCGGGGTTGGGCCGGAAGGGCGCGGCAGCGGCGGCGGCGAACGGCGACGAGGCAGACAGATGTGCCGACGAGAAGCCAGAAAAGCCGCTCTGCTGCTGTGCTGCTGCTGCAAAGGGGAGAGCGGCGCCGAAGCGATGCGGTTGGCCAAACTGGTGGTTGCTGTTGGTGTTGTGGTGGAACGCGAGATGTTGGCCGCCGGCGGATCGCGAAGCGCCGTTTGTCGATGGAGCGCAGAGAGCGGCGTCCCGGCCGCTGCTCGGACCGCCGCCCAGGCTGCCGCTCGCCGCGCTCGCCGCGCTCGGACTCGCCCCCGGCCCATGTGCAGCACCCTGCAGATGGGTGCGAGGCAGCGCGGCGCCCCTCGCGGCAGGGTGCAGAAACGGCCCTTGGAGGTGGCGAGGGGAGGGGAGGGGAGGCCGCGTGGGGCCCGTGGACGCGGTGATGGAGAAGTCGTCGCTGTCGCTGTCGCTGCTGGCGAGGGGGTTGGCGAGGGGGTAGGCGAGGGGGTTGGCGCGCGCGCCGTCGCCGTCGCCGCCGTCGCCGCCGCCACCCGTCGCTCGGAGCTCACCGCGTGATGCTCCGACCGCCGGGGGTGGCCCCCTCCCGCCGACACCGCGCCCAGCTCCTCCGTCCGCTCCTCCGTCCCGTGCGCTGCCGTCGCTCCCGCCGAGGCCGTGGCCGTTCGGCGAGGGCCCGGGATGCCACCCGCTGCTGCTGCTCGCGACTCGGCTCGCGCCGGTTCCCACGGGCACGGGCGACGCGGACGCCTCCGCGTCGTCGTCCGACTCGCCTGTGAGGTCTATTGTCGGCGGCAGTGTGTGTGCGCCGGCGCGTGCGCCTACGCTGGCGCCGGGGGCAGCGACGGAGGGGCCTGCGACGGAGGGGCGTGCGACGGAGGGGCCGGCGACGGAGGCGGCCATGGGATGCGGCCATGCGTGGGAGGGTGCGCCGTGTGCTGGCGCGGCGGTCGTACCGGCTGCTGCTGCTGCTGCTGCGGCGGCGGCGGCCGCTGCTCCTGCCGCTCTCGCTGCTCCGCCTCCCCCTCCGCCCAGCGCCGCCGTCGAGGCCGACACGCTCGGCGAGAGTGGTCGTGTGGAGGCAGGCTGGACAGTCGTCTTGCAGGCACTCGTCTGCGGCTCAGGGCCGGCGGCGCGCACGGCCGCGGCAGCCGGGGCCACGCCGCGCGCTGCATCGTCGCCGCCGCCGCCGCCGCTGCCGCCGCCGCCGCGAGGGAGTGTGCGCGCGTCGGTGGCCATTGCGCGCGGGGTATCGGATGCAGTGTGGTGGATATGACGATGGATAGGATGGAAACAGCAATGACAAAAACTAACTCGCCGTTTTCGCCCCGCGCGAGACGAGCCCGACCCGCGCTGCCGCCGCCGTTGCCGCCGGCCTCGACGTCGAGCGCTGCCCGCAGGCCCAGCACTCGTCGTCGTCGTCGTCGTCGTCGCTGCCGAGGTCAGCAGCCCCGGGCGTGCGCCGCCGGGGCCGCCGTGGCACTGCTTAGTCATCACCGCGGTTGCCTTCGGGCACGACCACGGGCGGCGCGCGCGCCTCGCGCGCGAGCCAACGAGCTCGTCTGCTGCCTGGCTTGGGCCGAACCTTATCAGCGCAAGCGCCCAGCGGGAAGCAAGAGATGCATAATGCCATGCGGCACCGGGGGCAGCGACGGGACAGCGACGTCAGCAGCGCGACGACGACAGAGGTCGGGTGGCCCATGTCGGGATGGCGTAGTGGGCTCTGCACGTGATGGGCCATGACCTCATAGCCGGCGCAGGCCGGGCTGCCGTGCAGCGCTCGGGGCCGCCGCGCAGCGCTCGGTGTGCGGTCGAGGTGGTGTGCGGTCGAGGTGGTGTGCGGACGAGGTGGTGCGACGGACGAGGTGGTGCGCGGACGAGGTGGTGTGCGGACGAGGTGGTGCTGGCGGTGGGCTCGCGCTGGTGCTGGCGGTGGTCTCGGCGCTGGTGCTGGCGGCGTCGCCTTGCGCTCGCGGTCGGCGCCGTGTCCTCACCTCGCGCTCGTCGCCGTGGCCTCACCTCGCGCTCGTCGCCGTGGCCTCACCTCGCGCTCGTCGCCGTGGCCTCACCTCGCGCTCGTCGCCGTGGCCTCACCTCGCGCTCGCTGCCTCCCGCCTCATCCCCCCTAGCTCTTTCGCCCCCTAGCTCTTCCGGCGCGCCTTGGCGTCCTTGCCGCTCGCGCTCCGCGCGCGCGCCGGCACCTTGGCCGGCGCCTTCTTACCCGTCGCCCCCGCCGTCTTGCGCGGCGCCTTGCCGCCCGTGCTCGTGCGGCCCGCCGTCGCCGACGCCCCCGCAGCGGCACCCTTGGGCCCGGTCCGCGCCCGCTTCGCCAGCGGCTGCTCGTCCTCGTCGCTGCTGTCCGACGACACGATCGCGATCGGGTCTGTCGCCGTGCCGCTCGTCCCCGCCCCCGCGCCCCCGGCCCCGCCCGCAGCGCGCGCCGGCAGACGCGCGCTGTGCCGCCGCGTGGGCTTGGCCGGCGTCGGTGGCAGCGATCCCCCGGCCGAGCTCGCGGCCTTGACGCTCAAGGCCGCCTCCCTGTCCTCCTTGCCCTTGTCCTTGGCATCCCTCTCCCTGGCACCCCTGTCCTTGGGCTCCTTTTCCCGGCCAGACGTCCGCGCATACAGCAGCGTGGCCGCCTGGCGCGCCGCGATCGGCTCGCCCGCAAACCCGTTCCCCAGCGCACGCTCCGACGACGCGTGCTCCCACTCGGGCCGGCCCTCAGACGCGGTCGGCACCGGGTCGCGCGTCATCTGCGGCTTGAACAGGTTGATGGGCATCGACGCCGTGTCCTTGAGCGGCTTGATCGCGAGGAACAGGTCGGCGTGCTTCGGGAGCGGCAGCGGCGCCATCTGCTCAAACATCTCCCACGGCCGGTCGTCGAGCGCAATCCCCTCCCCCCCGAGCGCCGCCTGCGACCCGACAAGTGCCGTCGGGCGCAACGTGCTGGACGGCCGGGGGAGCGCACTCGCAAACGACGGGTGCCGCGCGATCAGCTCTTGCACCTGCGCAGTCGACGCCTCGTACGCCAGCGCATGGTACACTGCCGAGAGCGACGACGGCGGCACAGAGTCGATCAGATAGACGAGCAGGTCGCGCAGCACGTCCAGGTCCGTGTGCACCTGCGAGCGGACACAGAGGGTGACCGCGAGATGCAGGAACGCGGTGGTCAGCGCGGCATAGTCGGGCCGCGGCTGGCCAAGCACCACGCCCTCGGCGGCCGGTACCGACAGGCTGAAGCGGAGCAGCTTGAGCGCAACCTTGAGAATGTCGCCGGCCTCGGCGGGCTTGGCCCCGGGGAGGAGCTGGAGGTCGTCCTCGACGCTGACGCGGCGCTCGATCGACTGGAACGTGACCGTCAGAAGGTTGAACAGGCGGTCGCGCGCCGCGCCCGTCGCCGTGTCCGCCTTGTCCTGCTTGCCGATGGAACCAATGACACGGAGCACGAGGTCGACGCTTTGCGCCGTCGTCTCGATCTGGTGCTGGTCGTCGGCGGACAAAAGCTGCGAGAGCAGCACGCAGAGGCGGTCGAGCCCGACGGTCAGAATCTCCTGCGCGACGACATAGTCTGCGCCGCGGAATGCCTCCACGAGGAGGTCCATGTCGTCCGACGACGCCTCGCGGTCGAGCGACGAGCGTACGAGACGCGCAAGCAGCTGGCGCGCCTCGACGGGATCCTCGTTGTTCTCGATGCGCATGGTGAGTCGCTTGAATTCGACGCGCATCTCCAGCACAACCCGCGTCCATCGCCACGCCGAGTAGCGCGCGCCGGGCTCGATAGTCGGCACGGTCGGAGACGCCTTGATGCCCTGTGTCGAGTCGGACATCATGAGCTTGAGGCCCTCGACCATGCCCGTCTCGAGCACCGAGTCGTTGCTGCGCTTGATCCAGTCATTGGAGAGGAACGCGTCCTTGAGCACGTCGAGGTTGCGGAACGCCGCCGTCTTGAACTGCGGCAGCGCGGCGAGCCCGCGGAAGATGTCCCGGATTTGCGTGCGCGTCTTCTCGGGCACAATCTTGGAGCGCTCGAGGACGATGAGCACGGGCAGGTGGTGGATCAGCCCGTCGACGTTGGACGCGTGGAACACGGACGCACGCGCAGTCTGCACAATGTAGGCCTCGCGCAGGTTCTGCGGCGGCAGGCTCTTGTGCCCCGTGCACAGCAGGAGCTGCTGCGTGAGTGTGACCGTCCAGTCGATGGCATATGTGCGCTTGCTGGACAGGCGCGGGTTGGGCACGGTGCATAGGCCGGCAGCGTGCTTGAGCTCGGGGAACACGAGCTTTTCCAGCAGGACGAGGGAGCCGAGACGGCGCTGGATGATGAGGGTGACGAGCAGGCTCACGATGGGCGGGACGTGTCGGCGACCAAACACGTCGACGCGCTGGCCTGGGGTGAGCGTCTCCACCCACTTGGCGACAACAGGCCGCAGTGAGCCGTCGCCGGCGTGGTCGTCGACCCCACCAACGTGCGCGACCGCCGCGGCTACGACCTCGGGCTTGTTGGGCTCGGCCGACTGCACGGCCTGGAGGACTGTCGACCACCACGTCTCGGACCACGCGGCAAACTTGCCGTGACGCGTAAAGAGCTTGGGTGCGAGCGCGGCCGCCCGCTCGCCGTCGCCTGCCTGGATGACCTGCTTGAGCCCGTCCATGCTCTGCTGCTCGTCAACGGGGAACGCGGGCGTGGGCGGCGATTTGCAGCGGCTGTTGTCGATTGCAAGCTGCACCTCGGCCTGCGCCTCGGCGGGCAGGCGCCCATGCGTCGAGAGGTTGAGGATGAGTGACGCCAGCATCGGCACGAAGCGGTTCTTGCGCTGGAGCATGCGGAAGCGCTCCATCAGCGCGGCGGTTATCTGCGTCCAGCGGTCGATGGACGTCCAGACGTCGGCGTCGCGTTTGATAGAGTCGAGGATGATGAGCAGGATCTCCTCGTCCTCGGTGCCGGTGATGCCGCGGATGAGGAACTGCCGTTAGCGCGCGCGGGCGGTGGGACACTCACGTCCGCCAGAGTCGAGTAGCCGCGACACTGCATGCAGATGTTCATGACCCTCGCGAATGTGCTCGCGTTCATGGGCGGCTGGTTGCCGCGTCTGGCCGTCAGCTTGTCCTGCTCGGATCCAAACCCACCTCTTGAACGAGTGCACGGCAGCCGCGGAGAACCAGAATCGGCTCTGCACAAACTCGAAGCGGGAAATGCCCGCGGCCGAAGGGATCTGGTACGAGATGCTCTCGCGCACGAGCGCGCTGCGGTGGTACCGCTTCATGCCAAAGATCTCGGGGACATACTCCTTGAGCTCCTCGCGGAACGTCTCGAGCGCGGCATCCTCGTCCCGCTGGTCGCGGTCGCGCGCGTCGCCGTCGCCCGAGAGCACAAGGCGGCGCTGCTCGAGCAGGTCGCGCGCCTCGACAAAGATTGGCATCGCGCGCAGGAGCTCGAGGTGGTGGCTGATGGGGCCGCCAGAGTTGAACCGCGCCGAGTGGCCGCGGGCGATGAGCGTGTTGAGGTAGCGGCCATAGCTGAAGAGCCCTTGGCGCGTGAGCTCGCCGTACGAGATGCCAATCGCGAGGACATTGTTCGGGCTGTGGGCGGCGGGGCTCGTGTCGAGCCACTTGTAGAGAATCGGGAAAAAGTCAAAGTGCTCGCCGCCGCGGGCCTGGGCGTGCCACTCGAGCCACTTCTTGAGCATGGTGTACACGGCGTACGGGCGGTGGATACCAAGCTGGTACAGTCCCATTGCCCAGTTGACGAGGATAAACACCTTTTCCTCGAGCTTGTCGACGTCGATGCGCGGCGAGGTCGGCGCGCAGGGGCCCGAGAAGAACGTCTTGCACAGCAGGCTCATGTCCGTCTCGGCGGCAATCGAGTCGAGCTTCTGGATCTCGGCCATCTGCTGGCGCCTCGGGCTGCTGCCCGAGTCGACCATGACGGGGCGGAAGATGAGGGCCTCGTTCAGGCGTCCGAGGTTGGCAAACGCTGGGGTCGAAGAGTCGACGAGCTTGGCGAGCAGGGCCGAGTGGCGGGACCAGGTCGCGGGCGACAGCAGCACCTCGTGGTCCGAGTCGTACAGGACGCGCACGATATTCTCCAGCTGCTGCTCGACCTGCTTGAGCGTGTCCTTTGCGGGCGACGCGCGAATCTCCTCAATCTTGGCACACGCCGCGCGCACGCACAGCCGGCCGATGCCGACAAACTCGGTGAGGTCGACGAGATGCTCGTGGATGAGCTGGGTGACAAAGCCAAGCTGCGCAAAGTTGGCCGACGACAGAAAGTCTGCGAGCCAGCCGATCAGAATGCGCGTCGAGAGCAGCCGCTTGCGGGTGAGCTGGCGGAGGAGCGCGTTCGAGTACTGCCACTTTGCGAGCCAGCGCGCACGGCTCTTCTCGTCGCCGAGGATGCCGGCCGGCGCCTTGGCCGGGGCGGGCGCGCCGGCCTTGGGCTTGGTCGGCAGGACGAGCTGGCCCAGCTGGATGCGCAGCCAGGCGGTGAACGCGTAGGTGAACTCGCCCGTGTACCAGTCGTTGCTGTTGAGCGGCGCGGCCGCGGGGGGCACCGTCGCGGTCGACGACGGCGTCGCGGCGACGGGCGACGGCGCCTGCATCGACGACACGGCGGGCTGCGCGCGCCCGCGGTGCGCCGTGATCTCGTTCGCGCCGAGGACGCGGATGAACCACAGCGCGCGGTCGATGGGGATCGGTTCTGGCGGCGGGCGGCCGCTGCCCCCGGCGGGAGCGCCGCCGCGGCCGACCGACTGCGGCGGGGCAAACATGGTGTCGAGCAGCTCGACGCCCTTGAAGCCGTGGGGCACGGGGTTGCGCATGAGACGGGGCAGCGGGATCGCGGGGTTGGCGAGGTCGGCGAGGAACTGCAGCCTCTTCGTGTCGTTGTAGGTCACCCGGACCGGGATCCGGAAGGCGCGCTCGCTGGGGTCAGTGGGGAGGACGTCGGGGGGCTCACGAGAAGGAGGGCATCGAGAGGTTGCGCTTGGCGACAATCTGCTGTCCGAGCTCCATGAGCTTCTGGAGGCCGCCCGTCTGGAGCTGCTGGTAGACGGGGCCGTGCATCGAGAAGCTCTCGGCCTGGGGTCAGCGGACGCGCCGCGGGGGACGCACGGTGAGGTTGACGGCCGCCTTGGAGGCGAACCCGGCCTTGACGAACGGCTCGGTGAGCTCGTCTTCGACCTGTCCGAAACCGGGCCGCGAGGGGTAGAAGTCGGGGTATCCTGGGGTCAGCGGGGGGGGGGGGGGGGAGGGGGTGTGCGGCGACGGCGACGGCGTCGTCTGCGCAGTCAATGGCCTCGGCGATAATGCCGGGGCTGCGCTGCGCGGCCCGCCGGCCTGCCGCCGCTGCCGGCGCTGCTGGCGCTCCGCGGCGCTGCTCCGCGCGCTCCACGCGCTCCGCGCTCCGCGTGCTCCACGGTACTCACCCAGGTCTGCGCGCGAGTTGAGCACCGTGCGCCATGCCGGGGGAGGAAACTCCTCGATGGGGACCGGCTCGGCCAGCGGCCCGCCGTCGCCGAGCGCCGTTGCGCGCCGCCCGCCGCGGTGCGCGGCGCGCAGATGGTGGCCCGTAGCGCTCCCGTTCGCGCCGGCCGCGCCGGCCGCAGCGCCGCCGGCGCCGCCGTGGACCTGGTGGCCATGGGCTGGCCGCGCGGGGGCGAACCTGGGGGGCATGGTGTCGAGTCGCGGCCTACGGCTCGGCCTGCTGGCGCATATGGGGGCTCGGCGTTGCTGCGTGGAGGGGCGGGCTGCGGGCGGCGACGGAGAGCAGGCGATGACGGGGAGCGGGGGAGATGGAGAACGGGGAGAGATGGAGAGCGATGGTGACAACGAGGATGCGAGATGGAGGATGCGAGATGGAGGAGGATGGAGCGGTCGACCGAGGTGGATGTGTTTGGGGATATCACCCCGCGGCCTCGCCGGCGAGCTCGCCCCCGGCCTCGCCGACGCCGAGCCCATGCAGCCGACGCCGAGCCCCCCGCGCCGCCGCCGCCGCCGCTCGGCGCATGCCTGCGCCGCTCGGAGCGGCGTTCGGCGCCGAGATGCTTCCGCCTCGGCGGCCTCGGCGAATTGCGCAGGCATTCCCGACTCGCCTCCCGCATCGTCGTCGTCGCATCCCATCGTCTCTCCATCCATCACCATCCGACCCCCCGCGATGCCCATCTCCTGGCCCGCCGCCACGCACCCGCACGACGACGTCTCGGCCGCGTCGGACGCCGGCTCGGACGCGACGTCGCTGCTCAGCTACCCGTCGTCCGCGTCGGCGGACTCGTTCGACTCGGACGACCACGCCGCGCTCATCCAGGAGGAGTGGGAGGAGAGCATGCGCCAGATCGAGACGGTCATCAGTGTTATTATCCTGCCGTTCTTTGGCAAGTGGTACGGGCGGCGGGTCGCGTTCTGGGGTGAGTGGGGGGGGGAGGGGGAACAGAGAGGTCGGCGCGGTGGGCAGGGGAGGTCGCGCAGTCGGCAGGCGAGGTCGCGCGGTCGGCAGCTGGGGTGCGGCGCGCTGCCACCTCTCTGTTGCTCGTTCCGCGCAGCGCCGTTCTCGCTGTGCTGTATGGGATCCCATGGCCTGCGGCGACGTGCTGGAGCGCGGAGCAGGCGCGGCGGGGGACCGCGAGGCGGGCCGTGACGGCAGCGACGACCGCGACCGCGACGACCGCGACGGCAGCGACACCGCGACGGCTGCGCGGACTGGCCTGCGCGTCGCCGGCATCCACGTCCCCCATCCCCCGCGGCGCGACGCACCCAACACCATACTGACACCCAGCGTACGACCGGTACAAGCTGTTCGGGTGGACGCGCGCGTTTCTCGGCCTGGCGTAGCCCGCGGTCGCTGGCGGGAGCGACGCGCGACGCGCGCGCAGACCTGCCCTGCCGCAAGGACGACGACGACGATGTTCATGAACGCTGGAAGAAGGATGTGGCCTCTCAAGGTCGCGAGGTCGCGACCTCGCGGCTCGCGGGGAGACCGCGACGCGCCCGACACGGTCCCCCGGCGCAGCTCGCCCCCGATGGCTTAGACACAACGCATGCATGCCGTGCCTCTAGTTATTCTACATTCTACCACTGCGCGGTACAGCGCAGAGACAGTTGCGGTGGTGGGATGAGCGGTGGTACTGATACGCCACGACTCGCGCAGCGCCTGTCACCTGCGGCGCGCGCGTCCCTTCGACTTCCACCTCGCGCGCTCGGCGGCGCGCTCGGCCGTCTCGAGCCCCCGCCGGGCGGCGCGTATCGCATCGACGAGGCTGGCCTTGGTCGTGTGGAACCCGCGCCTGTCCATGGTCCGCAGCACCTCGCGCAGCTGCGGCATGGCGACGGCGCCGAGGCGCATCAGGCCGTGGACGAGGACCGAGTACGTCTCCTGCGTTGGCTCGACGTTGGCGGCGAGCATGTCGTTGAAGATGCGGAGCGCAATGGCCGCTGGGCTCGCGTCGTCGCCGGCGTGGCCCTTGGCGTCGCCCTCGGCGTCGGCGCCAGGCTGCGCGGCGGCAGCCCTGCGCTCGCGCGACTTGCCCATGCCCGCCGTCGCGCCCGCGGCGGTCGCTACCTCGCCCGAGACGAGCACCTCGCGCATCAGCACATTGTAGCCGATGCTGTTGAGCCGGAGGCCCGAGGCGCGCATGCGGTCGAGCGCGCCCCAGGCGTCCACCTGCCATCCGCCGCGGAAGTAGCCCGCAATGAGCGACGTCCACATCTGGACGGTGGTGCGGATGCCCCGCACGCGCATCTCGCGGATGACCTCCTCGGCGCGCGTGAGGCCGCCGGCCGTCCCCGACGCCGAGAGGTCGGCGACGAGCATGGTCGCCATGCGCTCGTTCGGCTCGAACCCGCGCGACTTCATGCTCTCGAGCGTCTGGCGCGCGAGTTCTGGCCGGTCCGCTCGCAGCAGGCCCTGCACCAGCGTCGTGTACGTCACGATATCGGGGCTGAGGCCGAGCGGCGCCGCAGCCGAGATGACCTCGTTCATGAGCTTGATGTCCGCCGTGTGCGCGGCAAAGCGCAGCGCAATGTTGAGAGTGAACAGGTTGGGCGCCAGCCCCGAGGCGGGGTCGATGGCGATGCGGAAGAGCGCGACGGCCATGCCTGCGGTCTGCGAGCCGATGAAGAACGACGACGAGAGGACCTGGTTGAGTATCATTGTCGACGGCCATGCTGCGCAAGTCAGCGCTGCGCGCGATCCCCGTACGCACCCGAAGCAGCCGGCACTCCTGCCGGCGCCGCCATGGCCCTCGCCTTGCCGAGACTCTCCTCGAGCTCGCGGCACTTCCGGTCCGCGACGAGCTCGTCCCAGACCTTGAACATCATCATGCCCTCGTGGTACCGGCCGAGGAGGCCGAGGTAGAGGCCATATGCCTTCTCGTCGAGCACGACGCCCTCGGCGCGCGCCGTCTCCCAGATCTCCCTGGCGGCCGCGAGCACCGCCGTCTTTTCCCGCGTCACGCCGGCGGTGGTCGCGCCGTCGAGGTCGTCTGGGCCTGCAGTGGCCAAGAGGGCGTGCAGGACGGGCAGCGGCGTCGGGTGCGGGACGCGTTTGCGCACCTGCTTCTCGACGTAGCTCATCGCCTCGCGCTCGTCGGCCGTGCGGGACGTCGACACGCTGCTGCGGGACCGCACGACGGAGAGGAACCGTGCGAGCACCTGCATCCGGACGTCGACGTTTGCGGCGAGCGGGTGTGGCCTCTCGCCGTCCGCGGCGGGCCGGTCCAGCTCGGCAGCGTACCGCATCCAGGTCTCGACGACCTTTTGTGTCTGGCCGCGGTTGCGCAGCGAGAAGAGCAGCTTGCCGAGGGCGTCGACCTTGGACGGCAGCGACGCGCCGTCCTGGCTCAGGCATAGCTCGTGGACTGCCGCGTTGACGTCCGCGCCGCCCGCGGCGTCGAGCCACTCGTTCGCGCTCACCCAGCCGATGACGGACGACTCGTGCGGGAACGTCAGGAAGATGTCGTCGGGCGGAGTCCGCCCCGTGCAGGCGTTCAGCACGGCCCACGCAGCGACAAAGGGCATGACGAGCCTGTCGACGCCGTTCTGCGTCAGCCGCCGGACCTGGTCCTCGAACGCGGTCAGCACGGCGTTGGCTCGCTCGTCGTCGGGCGCGCGCGCGCGCTTCGCCTCGGAGACGAGCCACGCCGCATAGCGGTTTGCGATCACCGAGACGCTGTTCTGCGAGAGACGCTCGCGCTGCGACGCGACGCTCCGCGGCGTCAGACACGCGTCCCCGAGGAGGTCCTGCAGCACGGGCAGGTCCTGCGCCGCGACGGGGTGCGCGATGTAGAAGCGGCTGAGCGCGCTCGAGATCTCGTGCAGATGCGGCTGCAGCACGTCCGGATAGCCGCGCAGCGAGTTGGCGGCGTGCAGCACGGCGGACGCACGCTGCTCGTCGACCTGTGCTGCCGCCGAGGCCATCCCGGGCCTCATGTCCCCCAGCGCGCGCATCAGGCGGGCCTTGAGAAACGCGCTCGTGGGCTTTCCGTCGAACATGTCGCTCTGGGGGTCAGCAGTGGCAGTGCAACCGGCTTGCGCGTCGAGAAGACGCACCGAGCTGAGGCCCCTTGTGCTGTCGCCGCTTCTCGCTGCCGCGGTGGCCGACGGCGCGCTCGTCGCGCGCGCCGAGGCGTACTGTCGTCGGTGCCGGACGTTGGCCGCCGCCGCGGCGGGGACCGGCGCTGCCGCCCGCGGCCGCCGCGCAGCCGCTGCTGCACCGGCGGTCGTCCTCGCTGCACCGGCGGTCGTCCTCGCTGCCTGCGATGAGCACTCGCCGAGGCGTCTGAGCATGGTGCCGCGGGGGAGGTGTGGTTGCAGGCGGTGGTTGTGGAAGGAGAAAGAGCAATGTCGAGAAGAGATGCCGAGCCGGCCGCTGAAATTTCCGACCAGATTTTGCGTCGGCGGTGGACTCGGTTGTTGTTGTCACTTCACCATCGCCCGCGCCGCTTCCACGATGCCGAACAACCGCAAGACGACGCTCAAGAAGATCAAGGGCAAGGAGGGCGTGCACCCGGGGTCGCGGAAGGGTGAGCGGGCGCGGGGGCATGGCGGGGGGCATGCGGGAGACATGGCGGGAGACATGGCGGCAGCGGCGGCAGCGGCGGCAGCGGCGGCAGCCATGCCGAGCACGACAGCGTCCCCAGCCCAGCGCGCGCCGAGCTGACATCCCAGCCGCCCAGATCACACGCGTGCATCTCCGCAAGGCCAAGCTCGTGTCGGCCAAGAAGACGCGCAAGGATCTGGTCAAGGGCAAGCGTGAGTGCGGTCGTGTCGGCCGTGGCTGCTCGGTCTCGGCGGCGTCCTCGGCCTGCTGACTCGCCAGTGTTCCGCCCGCTGTTCTTCATGAAGCTGGTCCAGTCCGAGACGGCCCTGTCGCTTCCCGAGCTGCGCGCGCTCGTCGTGGAGAGCTTCATCGGGCGCAACGCCGCGCGCATCGCCGAGCTCACCGCCGAGCGCCGCCCGGGACGGCCCAAGACCAAGGAGCTGCTCGAGCTCGAGGCGCTCCGCGCCGTCGAGGAGGCCGAGTGGGCGTCTGGATTTGGTGGGTGTGCGCGCGGCGCAGAGCGCACGCGCAGTATCTCCGGCGCGCTGGCCGCTGACACGCAGAGGTGCTCGACCTGACGGACCCCAAGTGCACGCAGCTGCTGTGGTCGATGCTCCAGAAGGGCACGCGGCTCAAGCCCGCGCACATCGACCTCCTCCCGCACGTCCGTCTCGCGCGCGACACGCCCGACGTCGTCGTATCGTCGCGCCCGGGCAGGCTTGCCGGCATGGGCCTCGTCGGCGGGCAGGTGCCCGAGATCATGATGGGAAGCGACGACGAGGACGACGAGGATGAGATGGAGGAGTAGCCTGTTGTACATTAGATGCATGTAGAGCTGTTTGCGGAGTGCCGTCGCTGCTGCGCCGCCGTAGCTGCTGCACCGTCGTCGCCGCTGTCCCCGCCATCGCTGCTACCGCCGCCGCCGCCGTCGCCGCCGCCGTCGCCGTCGCCGTCGCCACCAACACAAATTTGCTCCCGCGCCGCCGTCCTCCACTTGTGATCCAACGACCGCCCAGTCGTCCTCATCATCACTCTCCCTCCCTCCAATCCACCACAACCACCAGCACAATGCCGCCAAAGGCAGCAGCGGCAGCCCCCAGGCCGCCAGCGAAGACGCGCTACTTCAAGGGCAAGCCCGGCGGCGCGGTCGCCGACAGCGACTCGGACTCGGACGGCGGCAGCGGCGACGAGACGTTCGCGCTCGCCGCGGGGCGCGCGCGCGGCCCCGCCGCCGCCGCTGCCGCCGCTGCGCGCGCAGACCCAACGCTGGTGGCGGGCGGAGCGGGACGGGTCGTGCGGCCGGACCAGCTGCGGGATGTCAAGCCGGTCATCAAGATGGACCTCGGGGGTGTCAAGATCCCTGACGGGGGTGTTAGTCGCGGTGAGTGGGGGGTGAACGCGAGGGAGGAGGAGAGGAGGGTAGCGGTTGCGAGAGGGGTTCGAGGCGTTCGAGGCGTTCCCGAGCGCAGCTCTGCCTTGCTGTGTCGATACTGTGCTGACACCGCAGCCATTGGCGACGAGTCCCAGGAGGAGAGCGACGAGGAGGAGCAAGTCAAGCCCGCATTCGTCCCCAAGATGGAGGACTCTAGCGAGTACGAGACCGAGACGGAGAGCGAGAGCGAGGAGGAGGCCAAGCCGGCATTCCGCCCCGTGTTCGTCAACAAGTGAGTGCTGTGTTCTGTCGGCAGGAGACACGCGCGCCAGCCGCGTATCGCGTACAGCGCTGCGCTGGGGTCCACATCATGCCTGGCATTCCCACCCACACCCTCCTCTCCACTATACTCACACACAGGAACGCACGCAAGACGGTCACCGCCGAGCAGGCTGCCAAGGACGCCGAGGAGCGCGAGAAGAAGCAGGAGGAGGAGCGCGAGCAGCGCAAGCTCGACAGCAAGGAGCTCGCCGGCGAGACCATCCGGCGCGAACTGGCCGAGAGTGAGTAGCGCCGCCAGCCCATTACAATCCCCGCTGACGTGCCACAGAGGCTGTGTCCTCGGACCTGATCCCCGATGTCGACGACACGGACGGCATCGACCCCGAGGCCGAGTTCGACGCGTGGCGCGTCCGCGAGCTGGCCCGCCTGCTGCGCGACAAGAAGGCGCAGGCCGAGGCGGACGCCGAGCGCGAGGAGATTGAGCGCCGCCGGGCCATGCCCGAGGACCAACGCATGGCGGAGGACATGGAGTACGCAGACGGCACGCGCAACCAGGAAAAGTCGCAAATGGCGTTCTTGCAAAAGTACTACCACAAGGGTGCTTTCCACCAGGACTCGACCGACGAGATCTTCACGCGCGACTACACGGGCATGACGGTCGACCAGGTCGACAAGTCGTCGCTCCCTGCTATCCTGCAGGTTCGCGACTTTGGCAAGGTAGGTGCCGTCGTGGGACAAGCGGTTCCACACGCGCTGACCACCACAGAAATCGCGCTCAAAGTACACGCACCTGACGGCCGAGGACACGTCCTCGGGCGGGTGGGGCACGGCGCACCAGGCCTTTGGGCGCCCGACGCAGGGCCAGCAGCAGCAGTCTGGCTGTTGGAACTGCGGCGGCGACCACAACCGCGCCGACTGCCCGAACCAGGACCAGCAGATGAACAACCCGAACACGATTGACGGCATTGTGATTCCGGGCATGAACAACGATCCGAGACGTGGGGGCCGCGGGGGAGGACGTGGCGGCGGGTTTGGTGGTGGCCGCGACGGCGGCGGCAGCGGGCGCGGCGGTTTCGGCACGTCGGCCAACTCGTCTGCGCTGGGGTCGAACTCGCGGTGGGGCGGCGAGCCGGAACGGGAGCGCGACCGCGACCGCGGCGAGTGGAGCGGCAGGCGGGACAGGGAGGACCGTGGCGGACGGGACGGCGGGCGGGATAGAGAGCGCGGCGATGGTCGGCGTGACCGGCGCGGCAGCACGAGTCCCCGGCGGCGGGAGAGCGACCGCGACCGCGGGCGCGACCGGGACGACCGGGACAGACGAGACCGGGATCGTGAGCGTGAGCGCGAGCGGGAGCGCGACCGCGACCGGCGTGACCGGGATCGTGAGCGCGACCGCGACCGTGACCGCGACCGCGACCGTGACCGCGACCGCGACCGTGACCGCAACCGCGACAGCGACCGCAACCGCGACAGCGACCGCCGGCGCGACAGGCGATAGGTGCGCTGCGCGGCGGAAGATGGCGGGCAAGGTATACACCGTGCACAGGTACCGCAGAGTCATGTATGGCCTCCTTTCCGCACATGTCGCTGCCTCGAGCGGAGGACCTGACATTGGCGCGCTGGAGGGGAGCAGCCGCTGGGGGCAGCTAGAGGCTCGGAGACAGCACTGCCGTGAGTGGAAACAAGGGCCTGCTCAGCGGAGGCTGTACAGATGATGCATGATACATGACAAGCGGAGGTGCGCTACGGCGCGCGCGGCGGGGACCACGACCGGGACGAGCGCGACGCCGCAGACTCGGATATCGAGGACAAGACGCAGGCCGGAGTCGGCTGGCGAGGGCGGGGAGGCCGCCAGCCTAGTCCTCCCGGAGATCGTTCCAGTGCTTGCCCCGCGGCGGATGTGCGCTGTCGGCGGTCGGCGGGGGGCGAGTAGGCAGCAGCGGCGGCGGCGGCGGGGCATGTGCCAGATGAACATACGAGACATGGAGTGACGCGGAGAGGGCCATGTTGCGACGGCGAGCGCGGCGTGGACAGCGCGGACAGCGGGGCAGCGCAAACAGCGCAGACAGCGCAGACCAGCGCAGAAGAACGCGCGAGACGCCAGCGACAAGAACCAAGACGCGAGAGAGACCAAGAGACGCAGACGGCACGGCACGACACAACAGTCGAGAAGAGAGAGCACGCACGAGTCAGCACACGACACCACACGCCGGCCTCGAGCCCGGCCACACGCACATGAACGCTGGGTCGACGAGGGGGGGCTCCGCCGGCTCGCCGTCGCCGCCGGGGTGGCCGGCGTGCACCAGACGGTTCGTTACGTCGTATGCAGGCCCGCCGGCGCACCTGGTGTCAGCGCGAGCACGAGATGGGTTGACGCGAGCACGAGATGGGTTAACGCGAGCACGAGATGGGTTGACGATGCGATGAGCCAGTCGTGCTGCGGCACTGCGTCCGGGATCGATCCCCGCCGGCTCCCCGCGCCGCGCTCTCCCGCAGCGCGCGACTCACTGCCGGAATATCCTGTCGAGCGGCCAGCACTCGAGCTTGTCGCGCGCGACGCACTCGTACTGCCGCAGCGCGAAGAGGGTGCACGGGCTGTGGTCGGCGTTGGACGCTGCGACTGCGCCGCGGCCGCCGGGCTTGTTGCCAGGCGCGGCAGCGGCAGCGGCAGACGCACTTGCCGCGGCGGACGCGTACACGCTTGCGCTCGAGGATGCCTGTTCTCGTGTCATGTTGGGTTGGGTTGGAGTTGATGGTGGATGCTGCGATGATGATGTTGGAGATGTCGGAGTGGAGGGTTCGGGAAATGATGGCCACCGAGATTAGCTGGCGCCGCGTCCGACCCCGCACCGGGCAAGCAGCTCTATGCATGTATCGAGCAGCTCTACGCATCTATCGACGGGTCTCGCGACGCACTGCTCTACTCGCCCTGTGCTCTACTCGCCGTGTGCTCTACTCGCCCATTACTCTACTTGCCCTCCAGGACGGCAAAGCTGCCGAGCGACTCCATGACAAACGTCGGCACGACGTCGCTCGGGGCGTCGCCGTACACCTGCTCGCGGGCGGTCACGCCGCCCATGACGAGCAGCGTGCGGATGCCCGAGCCGCGGCCAAACGCAATGTCCGTCAGCAGGTTGTCGCCGACCATGATGGCGCGGTCGGGGTCGAACTGGTGCTCGGCGATGATGGCGTCCATCATCGGCTTGTTGGGCTTGCCGATGATGGTCGGCTCGCGGTGGCCCTGCAGCGCGAACACGAGCGGCGCAGACAGCGCGCCCGAGCCGGGGTACGTCGTGCCGTTCGTCGGGAAGACGCGGTCCTGGTTCGTGAGGAGGAAGTGCACGTCCTTGGAGTCGCGCAGGTACGAGTAGGCCTTGCCGAGTTTTTTGTAGTCTGGCGTCAGGCGGCACTCGCGCGGCGCAGTCGCGCGGCGACTGGCACAGCGACTGGCACAGCGGCTCGCACAGCGACTCGCACAGCGCACTCACTGATGCCCGAGTCAAAGCCGCACAGCACGGCGCCGATGGTCGGGTCGGCGGGAAAGTAGCTAAAGTCCATGGACGGGATGAAGACGCGGTCCTCGGGGTCCGTCCCGCCGCAGTGGCTGATCCCCACGGCGTCGAGCTCCTCCTCGAGACCTGCCTCGCCGAGCACGTACACGCGCTTGTCCTTGGGAAAGTCGAGGATGCGGGACATGTACACGGCGGACGCGTACGCAGAGCCAAAGATCTCGGACTGGGGTCAGCGGGGGGCAGCGCGCGGAGACCCACCTCGTGCGCCTCGATGCCGAGCTTGTCAAACGTCGCCTTGTACATGCGCCTACTCTTCGTAGCGTTGTTGGTCACGAAGATGATCTTCTTGCCTGGAGTGTGAGCAGTGTCGGGGTGGGGGGGGAGGAGGTTCCCGTGGGCAGCCTGGAGATGGAGATGTACGACCCCGACGCGCTGGGCGAGGTGCAGCAGCGATGGCGATGGGGACAACGGTACCGGCGAGCAGCTACCAAGCCCGCCGCCGGGCCGCCGCCGAGGCTGCCGCCGCCGCCGCCCCACCGCGCATCCCGCGCGCGCTCCCACTCACCCGCAGCCCGCATCATCTGCAGCACGGTCTTGACGCCGTCCACCACAACGGGCCCGTGGTAGATGACGCCGTCGCAGTCCAGCAGGAACGTGTCGACCGAGTCCCAGAGCTCGCGGTACTGCTCTGCGCTGTCGAGGAACGGCGGGCGCTGTGTCTTTGTCATTGCGGAGTCGAGGTCGTCGGTGGGCGATGGAGCGATGCTGACAAGTCGCGAGCGAGCGGCGGTGACGAGTCCGGTCGCATCTCGGTGTTGTGTTTTCATCCATCGTTCACATCCACCATGTCGACTCAAGGCCCACCAGCCGACGCAAAACAGGCCCAGGCAGCAGCGCTCCACGAGATCGAGGCCGCCCAGCGCAGGAAGCGCGCGCTCGAGATGAGTCTTGTGAGTAGAGAGAGGGATGCGAGGGGGCGGCGCCGCTGGCGCGAGTGCCGTCCCCGTCGGCATCCACCCCGTCGCCCCCGTCTCCACGCCGCTGGCGCCGATGCTGAATCCGGGACGCGCAGGCGAACATCGAGGCAACGATCTGGACGCAGGAGATGGCGTATCTCGAGGAGACGACCGCGAGTGGTGGCAACATTGTCAAGGTGGGTGGCGACCGCTAGCGGGCTGTGGATGGAGCGAGGTGGGGGAAAGCGGGCTTGGATGGAGCGAGGTGTCTGTGAGCGGGCTGTGGATGGAGCAAGGTGTCGGCGAGCGGACTTTGGATGGAGCGGCGAGGTGTCTGTGAGCGCACGGCGGACGGACCAAGGTGTCGGCGAGCGGACTGTGGATGGAGCAAGGTGTCGGCGAGCTCTGCGAGCAGGCTTGGATCGAGCAGGTGTCGGCGAGCACGACTGTGGATACAACCCCAGGCATCGCCGGACACCTCGCGACCCATCGCTCCTCGACGCGCGGCGCATCCCCGGCGCCGTCCTCTCCCAACGCTCCCCAGGAGGGACGCGGCAGACCCAGTCCATGTCCTTGTCCTCGACCGACCGCGCCGTCGCCAGACGCTGACCGCCGCAGGGCTTTGACGCGTATCTCAAGCCGCCGAACGCGCACCACGGCCAGAACCACAAGCGCAAGCTCGAGGTCACCCCCGAGGACAAGCTCTTCTCGGGCAGCAGCGTTGGCTTCCAGCCGCAGGTGGGTCGCGTGCGCTCGTCCAAGGGTGATGTTGTTGACGCCGGCGTCCAGTAAACCCTCGTTCACGCGACTCGCTCGTCTTCCAGGCTCGCTCTGCCAGCGTCAGACTGCCTGCGTGCCTGCTGCTGCTGTCGCCGTCGCTGTCGCCGTCGCTGTCGCTGCTGCTGTCGCTGCTGCTGTCGCTGCCGCTGCTGCCGCTGCCAGACAACCCCTTCCGGGCTCTCTCTGTTCTCTTGGTTCCCCTGTCCTCCCGGTTCTCCCGTCCTCCTGGTTCCCCTGTTCCCCCCCTTGTACACCTCCAGACCACTGTCCCACTGATCGGATGCGATGCATGGCCACCACAATGTACTGCCTTGACTACTACTGACAACTGACGCCTGATGCACTCCCCGACTACTTGACATACCATCCGCCGACGGTGGCCATCGCGCGCTCGTCGCCGCGCGCGACGACCTCGCCTTCCGGCCCGCCGACGACATCGCCCACGGCCTCCCACGGATCCCGCCCGCCGCCCCACTGCAGCAGCTTGCGGCGCAGCTCATCCCCGCGGTCGCGGCTGAGCGGGTCCCCCGCGAACAGCGTGCTGAACACCTTGCCCGCAATCGCGCGGTCAAAGAGGTACGAGTAGTAGGTCGCGCCGTAGCCGTAGAGGTGGCCGAATTGCGTCTGCCAGGCCGTGCCCTCGACGGGAGAAAAGACGCCAATGCTCGTCTGCAGCGCCTGGTGCACCGCCGTCGAGTCGACCTGCTGCCCCGGCGCCAGCTGGTGGTACTTCTGGTCGAGCATGGCCATGACAATCTGCCCGTGCGTCTCGACGGCCGCAAACGACTGCTGCAGCGACAGGTGCGCCTGGAGCAGCTCGAGCGGGAGCGCCTCGCCCGTCACGTAGTGCGACGCAAACATGGAGAGCACCTCGGGAGACGACACAAAGTGCTCCATCAGGATGGACGGGAGCTCGACAAAGTCGGTCGCGCACCGCGTCCCGCTCACATTGTGGTACTCTGTGCGACCAATCATCGCTGCGGGTCAGCTGGGTAACAAGGCGCAGCCGCGCAGCAACTCACAGTGCATCGCATGGCCCATCTCGTGGAAGAGCGTCTCGACCTCGTGCCAGCCCAGCAGCGCTGGGCGGTCGCGGTCGACGGTTCCAAAGTCGGTGGTGAGCACGACAATCGGGAGCTGGTACCGCCCCTTGCGCGCCGGCGACGACGAGCCCTCCGTCTCGAGCCCCGGGCCAAACCTCGCGTCCCAGTGCTCCGGCAGGCCGTCGCCTGCTGGGTCGTCGTCGTCGACACGCCGCGAGCAGCGCACCGTATAGTGCGCGGCGTTTGGCGGCTTGCCCTCGCGGCTGAACAGGTCGCAGTAGATGACGCCGATGAGGCCCTCGGTCTCGTCGACCACGTCGAGGCGGCGCACAGACGGGTGCCACACCTCGCCCGGCGCGACAGCCGCGGGGCGGAACGAGATGCCGTACAGCCGTGAGAAGAGTCGCGAGAGGCCGCGCAGCACCGTGCCCGTGGAAAAGTACGGCGCGAGTGGCGAGAGCGACGCCGGCGCCTGCGAGCTCATGTACCTCTCGGTGAAGTAGTCTCGATCCCACGCGTTCAACGGCGGGAGGTGCGCGGTCCCGCTCTCAGCCGGGAACTTGATGCCCGTCATGGCCGCGGCCTTGAAGCGCTGCAGCACGGCAACGTCCTCGGCCGCCGACGCGCGGTGGTGCTCGGCAAGCGACGTCAGGAAGCCCCACACGTTCTCCGGGGTCTTTGCCATCTTGTCGACGAGCGCGACCTCTGCCCAGTTCTGGCGGCCGAGGACGCCCGCGAGGCGCGCGCGCTCGCTGAGCATCTCCTCGAGCACGGCAATGCGCTCGGGGTCGGCGCCCTGGTTCCCGACGTACGCGAGGCGGCGCGCCTCGCCCTCGCGCGCGTACCGCACGATCATCTGCGCCTCCCACGAGCCGGGCACAACGAGCGCGCGACCGCGACGACGCGGAAGCGAGTTGATAAAGTTGGGGCCCATGCCGTCCAGTAGTTTCTCAGGGTCGGGGATCTCGACGAGCGGGTCCTGGCTGGGGCCCGACGACGCGGCGGTGAGAAACGTGCGGCCAAGCGACAGGAGCGAGTCGGAGAGGGCGACAAACTGGGCGCGCGCCGGCGGCGGCAGGTCGATGCCGCTCTTCTCAAAGTCGCGCAGGAACGTCAGCGCGACCTGCCGCTCGGGGTGGGACAGCGGCTCGGCGTGGGGGTGTTCGAGCGTCGCGACCAGCGCCTCGAACAGGCCCCGGTCCGTGTTCAGGTTGTTCATGTACGAGCAGAGACGCTCGTACGCCGTGTCCGCCTCGGCGACCCACTGGCGCTCGGGGTGCGTGTTGCGCACCAGCTCGCACATGTCGATGACGCCGCACAGCAGGTCGCTCAGCCGGTCGAGGTTCTTGACGACCAGCCGCAGCTCGCGACCGGTACTGTCGGCCTTGGCGCGCGCGATGCGGTCCACGATCGCCTGCGCGTGCACGAGCGTGCGGTCCGTCAGCGGGCGGAGGTTGGACGGTGCTGTCAGCTGGCCAAAGGCAAAGAGGCCTGTCGGCTCGGACGTCCGCGGCGCGTACGACGAGTCGAAGAGGGAGCGCACGTCCGAGTCGTCGAGCGCCGCCGAGGCCACCGGCGCCGCTGCGGCGGCGCGTAGGTAGTCGTCGGCGGCGAGGGGCTTGGGTGCCGTCGCGAGCTGGTTGTGCGCCGGGCGCGATGGGCTGGCGACCGCGGCGACCGCGGCGAGTGCGCGGCGCGATGCAGGGGCGACGGCCGCCGACCGCAGGGGACGTGCGCGGGCGGTGCGGAGGCCGGGGACGGCGTGGATACCGCGCAGGGCCATGGTAAGACGAGCGGCGGTGGGTTGTGATATGGGCGATGACAAGAGCGAGCGGTTAGCGGAAGTCGGAATAGCGTGGTGGTAGCCGGCCCCCGAGGGCTCCGGTGGGCCGCGCGTGCGGAGCTGCGGGCCTCGTAGGCGGCGGCGGCGGCGACGGGGGCGCGGGAGATGCGCGGCGACGGGCAGCGCAGCGCCGAGCAGCGCCGAGCGGCGCGGGGGTGCGGGCCATCGCCGAGGCCGCCGTCGCCGTCGCCGGGGCCGGGCGGACTCGGTTTTGCAGCCTGGCCACTCACCTTCCTTGTCATCATCATCCATCTCTCCATCACCACCACCACCGCCGTCTCCACCGCGCCGCGCGACGATGGGAGTCCGAGGCCTGCAGACCTTTCTCAAGGAGAACCGCCAGTCGCTCTGCCGCTCCGTCCTGCTCGATGCGCGGGGCCGCAGGCAGCGGGGAGCCACGCCGGTGGTCGTGGACGCCTGGGGGTGAGTCGGGACGGCGTCGCGGCGCAAGCGTGCAGCATGATGGCGCAAGCGTGCAGCGTGATGGCAAGCAGCTGGACGCCAGCAGCATGCCCGCTGGTCGTGCGAGGAGAGAGACCGCGCGGACAGCGTGCTCGCCGTCGGCGCCTCGGCCAACACACTGACAGCTCAGAATCATCTACCAGCTCTATCTCGACACCCTCCCGTGGACGTCCGGCGGCGAGTACTACCGCTTCTACCGCCTGGCGCGGCGCCTGGTCAACGCCTGGCGCGACGTCGGGCTCGAGCCCGTCTTCGTCTTTGACGGTGCGTGTGCGCCGCGGTGCGCCGCAGCGAGCTCAGCTCCCCCCATCGCTGACAGCCAGGCGCGTCGCCGCCAGAAAAGCACGCGACCACGCTCGACCGGCTGCAGGGGCAGGTGGCCACCGCTCGCATGTTCTACACCATCTCGGTGCCCACGCGCTCGGCGCCGTCGTTTGCGCGCAGCAGCAGCTCGATCCTGCCCCCCTTTGCGCTGCAGGCCTTTACGCGCGCGCTCGCCGACCTGCACGTCGCGGCGCACTTTGTCGCCGTCGGCGAGGCGGACGGCATGTGCGTGGTCATGGCCGACGAGATGGGCGGGTACGTCATGGGCAAGGACACGGACTTTATGATTCTCGCCAGCAGCGCGAGCGACAACATGCGCGGCTACGCGCCCCTCGACATGGTCGAGTGGATCGAGGGCAGTCCCGAGGAGAGCGCGGTGACCGCGGACTGGAGCTTCACCCCCGTCAAGCATGTCCGACGAAGGGGCCGCACGTCGCGTCTTCTGCCCCCGAGAGGCTATCGCAACCCGACGCTCGTGCTCGCCACGTACACGGCGCCTGCGCTGTGTCGCCGCCTGCGACTCCCCGCCAACCTGCTGCCCCTCTTCTCCTCCTTGGTCGGCAACGACTACACGCCCGCGTCCGTCACGGAAACATTCTTCACGAACGGCACCAAGCCCAGCGACAGAATCGACCGGGTCGCGCGCATACTGCGAGAACAGCACAGCGCGCGCGCGACGGCGGCCGCAAACCACGGCGACGCAGCGGCGGACCTCGTCCGGCGAGTCGTCCACAAGCTCTGCGTCAAGCCGTACGTCAACGACCGGCTCGTGGACGAGATTGTCGACTCGATCATCGAGGCGACCATCCAGTATGTGCTCCCGCTGCCCAGCGAGTGCTGCGACGTGTATCCATTCTGTGGCGGCGAGGCCTGCCCCGCCGCCAGCCGCATGGTGACCCCCGCGTCCACCCCGCTCGAGGCCTCCCCAGCGATGTCGGCCTACGCGGCGGCCCAACATCGCGGGCAGCTCAACCTCGTCACCCACGCATGGCTGTATCCCAGCCGCATATACCTGTGGGGCACCCTCGAGGACCCGTCTGGCCCATGTGCGCGTGGAGGCAGTGTGGCCATGGCTGCCCGCACCGCCGCCTACCTTTTTGTCGAGGAGGCCCTCGGCGGGCTGCGGTTCCCTGCCGCAACATCAGACCAGCTGGAGGAGTCCAAACAAGACATGGAGGCGTGCAAGCTCCTGGGCGTCGAGGAAGGGGAAGAGAGCGAGGCTGCCGCCGCCGTCGTCGACGATGACCCCGTGGACCCGTCGCCGCGCCGCGTCCTGGAGTATCTCCGGCAAGGCTCCTCCAACCGCATCACCGAGCGCACAACCGATCTCCCTCCTCCACTGGACAACCCTGCCCCGACCTGCCTCCTGCCCGTGGACCAGCGCCTCGTATCGTATCTCGCCAGCATGGGCGCCGACACGCCCGCCATGCGCGCCCTGCCACCCCGGCTGCAGCCGTTGGCGGCCGTCGTGCGCCTTTGCGTAGTCCAGGCTGCCGCAGCGGACACGAGTGGTGCGCGCCGGTGGCGCAAGCCCGAGATCGAAGCTGTCCTCCGCGCTGGCATCGGGTGTCTCGAGGGCGGGTGGAGCCTGGCCGCGGACGAGGACAACGGCGACGATAGCGACGATGACGTCGAGGGCGACTACCCCCTCCTGACGAACAGCAGCGCCGAGATGACCGCACAGCTGACCGCCGCGTTCATGGACGCGCAGGTGCTGGCGCAGTCCCTTCTGCTCGCGCCCGACGCCGCGGGCACGGGCCCGGACGCGCCCCAGCTGACCCACCTCACACCGTTTGTCTTCATCTCTGGCGTCGCGCTGCACTCTCTGCTGGGCGGGACCGAGCCGCCCGCGGCCGCACACACCGGCTGGCGCTGGAACGCGGCGTTCAAGCATGGGTACCACGCAGTGCTCGCGGCCGTGCTCGGCGCGGTCCCCGAAGACGCTGTCGGTACCGCCTCGCGGCCCGAGACCAAGAAGGAGAAGAGGGACAAGCGCGGCGGGCCATCGAACGGGAGCGTGTATGGGCGGCGGAGCGGTAGTGGCGCCCCTGCGTCCGGCCGGGCCAGCGGCGGGGGCGGTGGCGGCAGGTTTGACTTGCTCATTGACGCGGACCTGTAGCGCGCCGGGCTCGGCGACGCGTCGACGGACATGAGGACATGCAATATGTGAAACGGCCAGCCGACCATTGTGCGCGATCCCGCAATCAGGATCTATCAGCTGGACGGCATACGTACCCCACCGATGCCGACGCTGTCATATCATGTCGACCTATTGCGCGTTGGTTTGGTTGGCCATTTCATATCCTCTCGCGGACCTACGGGGGATGGTTGGGTTCATGGACGACCCGCATACGTCCGCGGCCTCCAAGATGCCCGAACCCACTAAACACCACATGGACGACAGCGCGGACAGCAGAGTCCAGGAGTGCTGCTGCGCTACACAGCATGGACCCCAACGCGCACTACCGTGGGTGTCCCTCTCCGGTACCCCGCTGCGTGTCCCTGCTCTCACAATCTCACAGCGCTACGGAAGAGACACCCACTGCTGCATGTCCAAAGCCGCCCGTCCGTTCTATTTCCTGGCCATCCAGGCGGGGATCGGGACGGTGGACGCCCTAGGCCAGCGAGCCAGACACGCACCCGGTCCCAGCAGTCGGCCAGCAGTCAGCCCGCAGCCGTCCCGCAGCCCATTCTGGACATGGGTTGGACTTGACGGCAGCCACTTGGTGCTCGCCGACTACAGCCCGCCTGCCATCTCCGAGAAGACTGCCGAGGGTGCTCCGCAGACGTCTCAGCACTGCCACTGCCACACGGCTTCCCAGAATAACACTGCGCGCCGCGGCATCGGCATCTGTGCAAGGCACCGCCGAGAGTGCAGACGTCGCTCGCGGTGGTATCACATGTCAGCCTTCCACCGCTGTAGGCCGGGGTGCTATGGCAATGCCGCGGAAGAGCGGCTGACCGATTGCAATCCTCGTACCTACCGGCCATCCGTTCCAGCAGAGGGTGTGCTGTGCTGAGCAGGAGGGGCCTGATGTGGTCATTGTCCGGTGTCTGGTCGGCCGTTCTCGTAATGCGCAACTCTGTCGGGTTGGGCAAGCTCCCCATTGTGCCGTGCCCATGGACGCGGCGTGCAGGCGAGGGTGGCCGGGATACTCACTCCAGCGCCCCTATGGGTCCCATTCGGCGGGGCTCGAGAGCACGACGAGTCGTTCTGGGATCGCAAGAGCACGGCTGGCCGTTCTGGGATGGCTGCCACGGGTCATTTGATGCCTCGCTGGTGGCATCACCCGCCGCCGGGCGACATAACGACATGCAAGTCACGCTGCTACGTCCCGCCGTCGCTACGGGCCACCGCAAACGTCCTCGGCCCACAGACCTGCCCGGTCGTTGGCCGCCGAGACATGCTGTGCCGCGGGGTCGCCGCAGCACGCCGGCCAGTCGTCGTTGCCGTGCTCGTCATGTGCCGCCTGGCCGCTCCCGCGACACTCGAGCGCCGCGCGCAAAGCAGTAGCAAAGCAGCATCGCAAACACCGTCCGAGCGCCGGCAGCCCAGCAGCGCTGCGTGCGCTTGGCAAATCGGGCAGACATGACTGGTGCTGGCTCTCGGCAACATGCGATAGGACGCGCCGCATGTGATCGACCCGGCGGGGCAGAATGAGAATATCAGGACGACGGACGCCAGGCGGGACCAGCCACTTACAAACGTTGCATAAGCGAACGTAGAGCGCAGGGCACAGCGTGCTGCGCGCTGCTGCCTGCGCGCGGACCCTCTCGCAGGGAGCCCGGCTGTTCGACGAGCCCGGTGAGGGCAGCAGGAGCGGGTCCCGATGTGCTCTCTCGCGAGAGCCTCCCGAGCTTAAACGACAGAAGCTCCGAGGGCCGCCAAGGGGATCTACCAGGGCAGGATAGAGCCTCCGGTCCTGGTCTGCCGCCCACGTAGACGATGCCCGGACGATTCCAATGCGCGGCCGCTCCGCATCATGTGCTCGCGGATGTCCGACCTCCGCACCTCGCCGCGAGCTACCAGGCGGCCGCCTGTCCTTGCTCGCTTCGCCGCCGCGGTGTCACGCACGGCGAGCCAGACTCTTAATCCGTCCCGCGGTGTGCCTGTGTCTCCGTGTGCCTCCTGGCGGACGTCGGCGGTGGCGTCGCCACCCCGCCGGTGGCGATCGAAGACTGTGGCCTCGGGGTCGCGACCGGCCCAGCACCAGCACCGTTTCTCGGCCGACGCGCAACGCTGGGAACGGGGCAGTCGAGGCTGGAGCACTCTGGCCGCATGCGCGTACTGCTCGCAAACACCATGCGCTACCGGAAATCCGCTCAGCCGACGCCGAACTGGACCCGGACCCGCCAGCGACTGGCGGTGCGGAGCGACTGCAGTACCGCGGAGCGACTTGAGTGCCGCGGAGAGACAGCAGTGCCGTGAGCGACTGGCAGTGCCGTGAAGGACGATCTGAAGACGAGATCAGGTGGCCACCGCACTCTGCGCGTGCCGCGGGCCGGCGGCTGCCAAGCCGGCGGCCGAGCGCTGCGAGTGCCATGCGTCGAGCTCCTCTCGACCCCAGCGCGCGGCGACGCAGAACAATGCGGTCGATTCGGCGTGAGCCGAACGCGCCAGGGTCGGCTCTCGACGTCGCCTCCAGACCAAAGACGCCACAGACCTTGGCCGCGCTGCCCGGGAGGCTGCAACTCCCACGCACCACCGATGACGACGCGGAGCGGCGCGTACTGGTCGTCCAGCTCCTGGGCGCGTAATGAGTGGCGGCGCAGTGGCGCGACCGCGCACGACGACGGTGGCCGGTTCCCGAGGAGACGCTCTCGCCGTCCCGTCGTACAAGAATATCTATCACAGTCGAGCACGCAACTTCTATTTCTATCGGTCTTGGGATCTCGCTCTATAATCGTCGCAGACGTGTCGTCGCCACTCGTGCGCCGCCCACCCTTTCCTCGCCCAGTGTATTTACGTCGTGTCGGCGTCGCTACGACGCTCGGCCTGACATCACCTCTGGCCGCCGCCCACCGCTGAACCAGTCCACAAGCGAGCCCTGGACCAAGGTTTGTGGATCGCGGGACGCTTTCGATCCTGGCCCGGCACACGCACGCACCCACAACTCTGCAGACTGGACGGTTTGCAGACGGGCCGGAAGTGCGCACGTTGAGCAACCTGTTGCGGTCGGTCGTGACAGGCCCAGACCTCTGTCACCCACCTTAAGCCTCAATCGCACTCTTTTAACAACAGGCCAACCCCTCTCAGCCTTCCACTTGCCAGCAGTGTCACCTGGACGGCGTGTCTCGTGTCGGGTTCAGTGTCGTACGAGCCCACGACCAGCAGGGACATTGGCACGGTTGTCTTGCACACGACACGCGAAACCAGGGCTGCCCCCTGCACCTGCCCCTCGCCAGCCCTCCCGTCCCCACCCAGAGCGACCACCCGCAGCCAACCACCGCCCCCTCCGCGGCACAGCGACTCTACATTGCGACGGGCCCTGCACCGCGCCATACGAGCCCTGCGATCCTGCGATCCTGCGATCCTGCGATACCAAGGCAGTAACCTCTTCCCGTTCCGGCTTCGGTGCCTGCCTAGGAACCCACATCTGCTCTTCGACCTCCAGCTACTCTCCGGGTGGACCGTTTGCGAGCTTGGTTGCAGCCCCCTGGTGCATCCACGCTGCTCCTTCGGCCCACTGGTACGTACAGAAACAATACGGGGTTCAGTTAACCCGGAAACGTTGGCTGACGGCATCAGCCAAACTCTGTCTTCGTGGTCGTCCAAGTTGACTTCCGAGACGGATCAAACGCACGGTGGCGGTGTCCGCCCAGCGTCAAAGGCCAGCAGCGGCGACGAGTACTGGCAGAGCGACAGGCGTATAGGCTCGCTTTGTCGCTGTCCACTATCGCTCCGTCGTCGGCGATCGCTACTTGTTCCTCTCCAGTTGTCTGTTCTTCTCGGTGACCCACATCACGACCGGGCTCGTCGCTCTCCCCCCTGCTCCCTCTCTTTGTCATCCGCAAATATCCCCACCTCCCCAAGGGGCTGGTCGTGGTTGTCTGAAACCTAAAGTGGACGACTCCTTGCCTTGTGCGGGGCCTCCTGTAGCAGAACCCTTGACGACCACGACGGCCGAGTCCTGGAACGCTCCGCAAGTTGCGTACCGCACGCGCCGCCTCGAGCAACCGTAATCATGGCCGATGCCGCATTCCTGTCGTCACCGCCGGAGCAACCCGTCGCCCCTGGTTGCCTGCGCCAGCGCCAGGCGCCTGTGCCGGCCGGGCGGCGCGAGAGGGAGATCCGACAGCACGGAGGCGGCGAGGGCAAGGCACAGGGAATCGGGTCCCAGCAAACTCTGAAAGAGACGCACTCTAGTCTTGCTGTACAACGCGAGCACAAGCGGCGTGACCACGAGCACCAGCAGCACCGCCACGACGAGCAGGCGCGCCGTCGGCGACCCGGCAGGCCCGAGCTGGCCCAGCTGTGCGAGCCCGTGGCAGAAGTGGCCGGCAATGCGTCACGTCCCTGCTCAGCAGATGGAGCTACCACGGTCGACAACGTCGCCACAGACAGGGGCGTTACTGGCCCGTATTCCTCGCCGTCGTTTTCTTCCAGCTCGTCGGCGGGGACCTTGCCGCCACTGTCCTGTTCTTCATGTCTCTCGAGCTCGTCCGGTGGACCGTCTGCCCCCAGCCTGTCGTCCTATAAAGACACTACCGCCACAACCAGCCCTCCGCGCCGCTCGTCCACAGCTGCCAGCCGCCAACCGGTGCCAGGCGTTTATCCGTTGCTCTCCCGCCCGCCATCTACCGGGGTAAACAAGCGTGTATCATCAAGCGTTTCGCGGCCGTCTCCTCTCCGACAACAGTCTCATGTAAGGCGAACGCACCTCTCTGTCTGTGCTCGCCCCTCCATAGCTGACCCTCTACAGCCGCCGCTTCCGAACGCAGGGCGCCGCACGGAGGTACCCGCGGAAATGCGCCCTGCAACAGAGTTTGGATCGCTGTCGGCGGCGTCGGCGTCGGGCCAAGGCTCGCGCCCGACGCCGACGCACCAGTGGTCAGACCTACCCCGCCCCATCCTCCGCCACCACCACAGCCAGTCCGTGGTCCGGACCTCGTCCCCGCTCCGAAAACAGGTCGGCTTTGAGGACGACGCCATCTCGGCGACCAAGGCGGTCCGGACCTCGGTGGACGACAGCCTCCGGCCGCGCCGCGGGCGCGCGGGCACAAAGGCCAACTGGACCCATACCGTCGCGGGCACCATGCGTAGCCCCAGCCAGGGGGACAGCATCCTTACCGTCGACCTACAGGCGGCGGCGCCGCGCACCAGCGCGGGCTCCCGGCCCAGCACGTTCTACGACCACCGGCGCAGCCTGGAGAGCCAGCGACCCGCCGGCGTCGTCCGCCGCCCCACCAGCAGCCTGCGCGCCAAACCCGGCAACCGCCCAGCCTCCGCCCCGAACCCGGGACTCTGGGGCGACATCGAGGAGATGGAGGACCTCGCTCCCCCGCCCAACCACCCGTCGACGGTCATGCCCGGCTTTCCTGCCGTCGAGTTTTGCGACCTGCGCGCCCCTACCTTTTCCCGCGCGGCGCTGCGGTCCGGCGGCGTCGTCATGCCGGTTCCAGCGCGCCGCCCGGCATCGCGTGTGATCGCCGACGTCGGTGTGCCGGCAAAGCCTGCAAAGCCAAAGGAGAGCGAGCACGAAGAAAAGGCGGGGAGTCTAAGCAGGCTTGCGCGCAAGCTCTCGCGGCGAGCGACGTCGTCGCCAGCCCTCAAGGAAAAGGCGCAGCAGCAGGCGCGTGCCACTGCCGCGTCCGCTGTGCCCCCCGTGCCGCCACTTCCGGCATCGACCCCCGCCTCCGGCCCAGCCTCCACCTCCAGTGCAAGGTCGGCCTCGGCCACGCCCCCGCCGCAGCCACACCGGCACGCCCAGCCCAGCGAGCGTCTCACGGAGAACGTGCAGACGCGTTCCGCAGCCTCGCACGCCGCCCGGCGCGTGCCGCCCAGCTGGCCGACGCCGAATATGCCCGCCGGCGTCCGCCCAGCGCCGCCGGGCGCGTTCGGCCACGGCTACCCTGTACCCGCTGCGGCGCCGCGCTCCTCGTCCGCGTTCGCCGTGTACGGCACGCACAGGATGCACAGCCCGCCGCCGGGCCTGTCGACCGACGCGTATGGTCAGCTCCACACCAGGCTCGGCTCGCCGGTGTACGGCCCGCACTCTGGCGCACTCACCTCGAGCTCTGGAGCCGCCGTGCCCGCGCGCCGCGCGTCGACGTCGAGCATGCAGCGCCCCGTCGTCTCCCCGCACCCCCAACAGCCCCCGATACGCAGCCCCCCGCGGCGGCACACCCCCTCCCCGGCGTCTCTCGCTAGCTCTCCGGGGCAGCGGCCGATACCGGCGCAGCGGTACGCGGCTGTGGGCTCACCGTCGCGGGCACCCGTCGTGGGCCCGCCGCGCCCGACGCTGAAGCACCACCGCTCCGCGCCCGGCCTGCGTCCCGCCGCACTCGCCCTCCAGCTCGAGCCGCTGCCGGAGCTCCCCGTGTCTAGCCCCAGCGCTGGCACCACCGCGCCTCCGTCGCCGCCGCCGCCGCCGCCGCTGCCACTCTCGCCGCGGTCCCCCCTCTCCCCCTCCTTAGAGTATTCCTTTTCCCCTTCTTATAGACAGCCCCAGCAGACCATCTCCCCGTCCCCCAAGCCGGCGCGTATCGCGGCTTTTGACGACCCCCCGCAGCAGCCATATATGTACTACCACCGCTCCCCGCCGAGCATGCCACCCCCGGCACTGCACCGGCCCCGGAAGCATTACGCAATTTACGACGATGCTGGCGCCGACGGTGGCGCGGATGGTGGCGCGGATGGTGGCGACGACAGTGGCGACAACAGTGGCGACGAGGACGGCAGGATTGCAGACAGCCGCTCGCCGACGCCGTCTGCCCCGTCCTACACCCCGCTGTCCGAGATGCCGGCGGGCGACGAGTCCGAGTCGTCGCCGAGCCTGGCCCTGCCGACCAATCTGCCGATCATGTCGCGCTTCGGGCTCGAGTCACTGGCAAACTTGTTCGCCGGCCCGTGGTCTGACGCTGGCGCCGACCTGTCCCTTCCGGATCTGCCGACGGGCACCAGCAGTCTGCCCAGTGCGGCGAACGGTCTTGGTCTGGGTCTCAGCGGGCCTGTGGTGGAGGACGAGCCGTCGACGCCCGTGCACGCGACGCACAACGTGCCCTCCCCCGCGACACCGCCGCCGCCGACGCGGTCCGCATCGGCCTTTGCGCCCGAGGGCCTCGTACCGCCGTTTGGCCATGCGCACAGCTTCAGCGCACCCTCGACCCCGTATGTGGGTCTCCCGGCCGTCCTGCCTGCGCGTGCGGCGCAGGCCAAGGCGGCCCACGGGCACGCATACGCGCACGCACACCCCAAGCACGCAAGCAGCGACCTCGGGCACTCGCCGTTTCCGGTGCTGCTCCCGCCGCCGCGCATCACGTCGCTGGCCGGCACGCCCAGCCGCGGTGGCACGCCGACGCCGACGTCGGGGCCCGTGCCGGCCTTTGCAGCCGCAGGCCGCGGGATGCACCGCGCGCGGTCGCCGTCGAGCGTCTCCATGTGCAGCGACGCGAGTCTCGGCTCGACGGCCAGCGCGTGCAGCCAGCGGTCGCTGTCGTCGCTGACGAGCGCGTCGAGCGCGACGAGCGTCGACATGCAGGACCCGATTGCGGAGGACGCGGAGGGGCGCAACGACGCGAGCAGCGGGTTCCTGGTCGCGGTGCGCGTGGCCGCTGCGCCGTCGACGGCACTGGGGTCGCCGGTCGACTCTGCGATCATCAAGCGCGTCACCCGCGCGCGGCCTGCGCCTGCGGTTGCGCTGCGGATGCAGGTGTGAGCGGCCGCGTGGGCGATGGACGCGCTGCTGCTCGAGGCTGCTGTCAGTTCCTCGCGCCGCTGTCAGTTGCTCGCGCCGCTCTCCGCTCGTCCCGGCCGCTCTCGCTCCTCCCGGCCGCTTAGCTCCTCCCGGCCCCACTCCGCTCCTCTCGGCCCCGCTTGCTCGCCTCGACGTGTGGACGCTGTCCGTGTTCTCCCTCCCTCCCCCTCGATACATGTAGCTGCCCGTGAACTCTGTGCCCGATCCGTATCCACGAACCTTGTGCGCTTACCTCGATGTATTAATATGCGACGCCGCCGGCCGCCTTGCCGTCATCGCGCGCGGTCAGTGGGGCGCCGGGTGGTCAGTCAGTCGGCCAGGTCAGTCTGCGTGCTGCTCGCGCAGGCCGTCCCGCGTGGTGCTCGCTGCAGCCGGCACCTCCGCGTGGTCGCGCTGCACAGCCAGGCCGATAGCTACCGCAGGTCAGTCGGGCAGGCCAGTCGCTGCACCCAGCCAGTCGCTCTAGCCAGTCGGCCGCGCCCCCCCCCCCCCCGCATGGCATCCGCGTGCCGTGCCGTGCCGGCTCTGCCGCGGCCGCGCTCCACCCTCGGCGACCGGCGACGAACAATAAGCTGGCCCGCGCGCTCCCGCCGGCCAATAAAGCCGAGCCCATCGACCCATGCATGGGCCCCGCACGGCGGCAGGAGCGGAGCATCGGGACAATAGCGAGCCGGCGAGAGGCGGATGTCGCGCGCGCTGGGCAGCGGGTGCCGACGCCATCGCAGACGGCTGGGGCGGAAGGGCGGACGAGATGCCGGCTGGGGCTGCGATGGTCGAGTTTTCTCGACGTCGTTGCTCTCTGCGTCTGTCGTCGTCGCTCTCTCTCTCCATCACCTCACTCACCATGTCCCTGCGCGCCGCCCTCGCCCCGTCTCTCCGCCCCGCGCTGCGCGCCGCGCCGCGCGCGGCCCCGCCCCGGTCCCAGCCGTTCTCCAGCACACGGCGTGCGCTCGCAAACGGCGTCACCGCATCGGCCTCGGCGCCGCCGGCGGCGTCGGCGGCGGGCGCGGCCTTTGCCGGCGCCAAAGCCGGCGCCCAGGAGGGTGCAAAGAAGAGCGGTCCGCGGTGGGGTCTGCGCATTGGTGAGTTGCAGATAACAAGATTGTCTTCCCCGGGTGTTGTGATGGAGGATCGTCGGCGGGGTGGGCGCGGCGGCGGTGCTCGACTCGGAGCTGCTGGCAGACGCCGCTGCTGCTCGGCGTGCTGTTCCGCGTGCTGCTCGGCGTGCTGTTCCGCGTGCTGCTCGGCGTGCTGCTCCGCATGCTTCTCGGCGTGCTGCTCCTGCTGCTCGGCGTGCTGCTCTGCACGCCGAGATGCCCGGACGCTGCGAGCCCGGGGTCCGCACGCCGCGCCCACCGCCCACCAACCCACGTTCGACAGCCGCAGCTGCTAACCCCCAGCCGGCATGCTCGCCATCCCCGTCGCGTTCTTCGTCGGCGCGCTGTTCCCGCCGCAGCTGGTCCTCATCTTCAACCCGCGCTACTCGCCGCCGCCGCCCGCGCACGACTCGAAGCACGGCAAGATGCTCATGGACGCGACGGAGAAGGAGCTGGACGAGCTGTTTATTGTCGCCCAGATGCGGAACAAGAAGGACTGGTACGAGACGCGTGAGTGGGGGTAGACGGGGGGTAGGACCGGGGGGTAGTACCGGGGACAGGGGCAACGGCGACGGTGATGGCGAGAGCGAGGGCGAGGACGAGGGGAGCACCAAAGTCGGCATGGGACAGCGAGCAACACCGGAATCGCGACGCGCCACGACAACGCGACCGCCTCCCTCCTCCCTCGTCCCTCTCCTTCACAGCCCTCCTCCATGCCGAGCCCCATCGTCACCACCGTCCTATGTCGCGCAGCACCACAGACTGACCTCGCCAGGCCCGTACCAGCGCTTTGACCCGAACAAGATCCACAACTCGCTCACCGCCGGCTCGCTCCGCGGCCCCGGCATGCTCGCCATCCCGCCCCTCGCGTTCGCCAAGGGCGACGAGTCGCAGGCTGTCAGTGAGTACCGCGCGGGGAACAAGACGTCGGCCGCGCCGGCAGACGTCGGCGTGCAGCTGCAGGACTGACGGACCAGTTATCGTGCACCTCGGCCGCGCTCTGTGCGGCCACGACGGCATCGTCCACGGCGGCCTGCTCGCCACCGTCTTTGACGAATCGCTTGCGCGCAACGTGAGTACTCGGCCGGCGCTCGTATCGCGCTACGACGTCGACCCGCCGCGCGCGACGTCGACCGCCGCGGGCGATGCCCGCGCGACGCGCCCCAGCCGCAGCCGACGACTGACCCCCGCAGGCCCTCATGAACATCCCCAGCCACATCGGCGTCACGGCCAACCTCAACATCAACTACCGCTCGCCGTGCATGGCCGACCAGTTTGTCGTCGTGCGCACCCAGCTCGAGCACAAGAAGGGCCGCAAGGTGCAGGTCAGCGGCTACATGGAGACCCTCGACGGCGAGCGCATTGCGGATGCGAGGTGAGTGTCTGTTCTGTCATCCGGGTCGGTTTCCGGCGCTGGCGCATCGTTGTCGCCGTCGGCTGTCGGCGACCCCGGGGCCAAGGGGCAGCAGGGGGGGCGGTTCCCGCTGGGCCTACGCTGCAGCCTCGGCGCCGAGCCGACGCCCAGTACGCGCGCTACTCCCCTGGAGCTCGGCGCGGAGCGGCGAGCTCCAGGTGGGACCCCACGCCTCCTCCCAGCCTCTCCGGCCGCGCGCCCACCGGCCACGTCCACTCCCAACCACACCTGCACACCTCGAGCACCCGCTGACAGCGCAGCGCGCTCTTCATCGAGCCCAAGTGGGCACAGTTCCTCCAGTCGTCGGGCGTCACCGAGGCCCTCGGTGCGCCGGCCCCCACCGCCGCCGACGAGCACCAGGTGTAGGCGCCAGACCGCGAAGCGCGCGTGCGCGCAGCTGTGGCAGACGGAACGACGCGACGCGACGCGCCCGTGAGTGCGACGCGACATGCACCATATCTGTTGTAGACCTAGTTAGAAAGTTGTGCCCTCCTCAACCCACCGACCCCTCGCCGTCGGGGTGGCCGCCGCCGCCCCCGCTTGCTCACGGCTGCCTAAAACCAACCCGGTCCAGCCGCGTCGTCGACGCTGCCGGCGACGGCGTAGCGCGCAGCGGCTGGCACCCCCTGCACCCCTCCCTTGTCTGTATCGCCAACGGGCCTAGCCATCGTACATGCACTTCGATCCGCTCGCTCGGCATCGCCGATAAGCCGGCGGCGCACCAACGTTGCTCCGCACCTCGGTCTTTGCCACACCCGGTCGCGCTCGGCAATCGGACAATCCGGCAGCCGAGATTGGACTACCGCCGGCGGACGGCCGACGCGACCCCGCATGCAGCGACGCAGCACCGATGTGGACGCGTGGGTCGTCGGGGGTGCTGTGGGCCGCGCGGGGCAGCGGGGCAGTGGGGCAGTGGGGCAGTGGGGCAGTGGGGCAGTGGGGGCAGCAGTTCACGCTGGGGGCAGAGTCACGTCGTTGCGCGCATCGCTCGCGGCATGGCTCGCGACGACGCCGTCGCGGTGGTGACTTGGACGCGGACTGACTCCTGTCAAACACCCCGCATTCTTCACAGGACAGCACGATTCATACAGCCAGCAGCACTGAGCACCCAGGCGGCGACCCCCTGAGTGGCCTACTGAACACGGCTCGGAAACTTGACTACTCTCACTTCTGACCTCCCCTAACAGCCGAGACAGCGACGCTCGACCCCGCGTACCCCCCCGTCGGCAGCGTAATGTCGAACACTACCCCGCGGCCGCCAACAGCGCGCGCGCACGTCGCCGCCGCGCCGCCGCCGCCGCCTAGCACGACCTGCTCCGCAGGGGGACACGCGACGCCGCGCGCCGTGAGCGTCACCGACACGCGCGCGAGGCGCTGCGTCGGATCCGCGACGCTCAGGCTGTACCCGCGCCACCCCTTGCTCTTGTCCTTGCTGGGGCTCTTGGAGGAGGTGTTGGAGTCCGCGTGGGTAAGCAGGACGAGCGCGGGCGCGGTCGCCGCGAGCCCCACGTCCCACCCGGCGCGGCGCACCGTGATCCCCGCGCCGCCGCCGGTGGTCGGCGCAAAGAACGCCGCCGCGAGCGCGTCCTCGCTCACCGCGCCGAGCACGTCCGTCCCGGACTCGCCTAGGTCCAGCGGAACGACTGACGGCTGCCGCGCCGCCTGCGCGAGGGCGCGCGCATTCGTCCCCGGGAATAGTGAGTACGAGAACACGTCCGAGCCGTTGGCGGTGGACTGCGCGAGGGTCGTGTACGCCGAGAAGATGTCTGCACTCTGCACCCCCGCCTGGGAGGTGCTGATCGCCGACCAGTTGCCAGACCGCGGGCCCTCGGAAAGGGTGAGCGCGAAGGGGGCGCCGTGCGAGAGATACCCGTTGCCAGCGTACAACAGCGTGCGGGCTGCGACGCTGGCCGCCGTTCCGTTGGCGTTAGCGGCTGGCGGGAGCCGGCGGCCGTCCACTTGGATCCCGCCCGGCGCCGCGGCGCGGTTGTCCAGCACGCTCACGACCGGCGCGTCCCCGACGCCGGGCACGCTGCGGTCCACCGCGACCTTGCCGACCGAGACCAGCACAGCATTGTTATCGCCGCCGAGGAAGAACCACGCCTTGCGGAAGGACAGGTGCGCGTACCGCGGCGCGCTATAGTCCATGACGCTCATCCCGTGGCTGCCGTCCGACACGACGCCGACAAACTCGCGCGTGCCGTTGGCGTCCACCACACTGGCGTTGAGCGGAGGCGCGTGCAGCGTCACCGTCGTACCGGGCACAAGGCCCCAGTCCCACTGCGCCTCAATGTCCTTGTACTCTGTGCCCGTCGCGTACGTGAACAGCGTGCCCCTGGGTGGGTCAGCAGAGACAGCGCGACATTCTGGCGGGAGCGCGACTCACTGGCCCGTGTTGTACCCAAACGGATTTGCCGAGTTGGTATACTCGTTGTTGACGCTGCGCGTGCTGATGAGCTTGTTGGCGAGCGTGAAGCCACGGCCGCGGTGCACCATGTAGTCTGCTGTCCAGAAGCCGCGGTTTCCCAACAGCGGCGTCGTGAGATTGCTCGCGAGGCGGCCCAGCGTGTCCGACACGTTAGCCGTGCCCGAAAAGTCCCCGACCGCGCGCTGCAGCAGCGTCGTGTTGATGTTGACGTCCGCGCTCGCCTGCAGGTCCGCCGTCGGGAACGCGATGAACCGGCCTATCGTGTTCTGTCGCCATCAGCTCGAACCCCCGCCGACCTGTACCTGCCGCGCTCACATAGTCCCACTTGAGCCTCCCATCGACGCGGTCGCGGAAGAGCATCCACTCGTTGCCGCGCACGAGCGCAGCGACCGCCTCGCGGGTCACATTGCTCGCCGCGAACGCTGTGCCTGTCACCGCGGACTCGAGCTGGATGAAGGCGTTCAGCAGATCCTTGCCGTAGTTGCCGTTGTAGAGGATGCCGTAGTGCTGCAGGAACGCGCCGTCGCGCTTTATCCCGTCCGCCTTGGGTGTGTCGGAGAACTGCCGCCAGTGTGAGTGAGGTTGTTAACCACGGCGGGCTGCAGATAGAACAGCAACACGGCCACCTTTCCCGCCGCGCCCGCCATCCCGCCTGGCCAAGGAGGCTCACCTGGCACTCTGCCATCGCTCGGTCCAGCGCGTCCTGCAACATGGTCGCATTAGCAGTGAACAGCGCTAGTGCGACCGAGTTGAGCATCACATTGACAGTGTTGGCGCCCGTCAGCGCGCCCAGACCGGGCACCAAGGCGTCGCGCAGGTCGTAGGCGCGCTGCGGGATGCGGATGCAGCCCGCGTTCTGCGCGTCTGTCAGGTTGCCCGGGCCTGGCTGTAGGAGCGCGCACGCCGTCGTGACAAGCTGTGGGATCAGGATGACCTGGCCGTACCAGTTCGTGTTCCACAGCCCAGGGGTGCCGCATGGACACGCCGCGTTGCTGCTCTTCGTCAGCCCGCTGCCCGCTGCGCTGCCGCCGCGCTGCCCGCCGCGCCGTCTGCACCGTGGCCGCAGCTGCAGGTACCCACGGAGTGCCCCCGATGCATGCTTCGTTGGTGTAGTCGTTTGCAAACCACCAGTCGACGCCGCGCAGCGCCGCGGCGCGCAGCGCGCCGTCGCCCGTGTAGTTTGCCGGCGCCCAGGGGTTCAGCCCCGACCACGCCGCGGCAAAGGCAATCACCCGGATCCAGTGCTCCTGGATAGGCCAGTTGGCGCGCTCTGTCGCGGGTCAGCATCTGCGGGGGGATGCAACGCGCGTCAACAGAATGGCATCCTGCGCCTGCCCCCGGGACGGCCGGTTTGACTCACGCGCGTCGCAGCCCATACGGTAGTCGACGTCTGCCCACGTCCCGTCGGCGCGCTGCGCGCCGAGCCACGCGGGTATCTGGGCAATTGTCGCGGGCGCGGCCCATGTCGCGAGCGCCTCGCGCCTGCGCTCCGCGATGAGCGCGAGGTCCCCGGATGCTGACGCGGGAGGCGGCGGCACCGGCGCGGTGCTGCTGGCGTCTGCTAAGGGGGATGGGGATGTGGCTGCAGCGGAAGCCGCGATGGGTATATTGCTAGTGACGTTCAGACTGGTGCTAGTGACGTTCGTGCTGGTGCTAGTGACGTTCGTGCCGGTGCCACTGGTCAGCGCCGGGGCGGGGCCCGTGGTGTTCCCGCTCGCCTGGGCGGCGGCGGAGACCCCGAGCCCGACGACTAGTGCGAGCTGCGCAACGAGCATGGTGCACACGAGAGGAGGATTGCTTGCATGCTGTGTGAGAGTGCGCTGCTTTATGCAACGAGCTTAATGATCAATAGAGCGTTAGTGATGATGGCAAGGATGTCCGGAGATGGCGGCCCGGAGCTGTTGCGCGCTCCGCCCGGCCCGCGGTAGCGCCCATACGAGAGGTGGGCGCGCTGTACTCATCAGATGACCTACAGCATGCCCTCCTCGTTCGGCGCTTGTTCCGGTCGCCCTCCGCGCTGTCGGCGGTCTGTGCTGCTGTCCTCTTACATCACTGAGTATGCAGGTACATGGCCGATACGGAGCGGGCCGGCGGCGGCGTGGCGGACCAACACAGCCGGCATATGGTGTGGGTATCACGCGGGTCAGCCGGCACGCTGGCCCGCGGTGATGGCGCAGTGTTACTCCCACATGCGGCCCGTGGGCTCCTTGAGCGTCCGGCTCGCCTCCCAGCCCTCGAGGAGGAGGACGAGGCGGGCCTGCGCCGCCTTGGAATCTCCGGGAATCTTGCCGCCGTCGACGCCCGCCTTGACGGCGCCCAGGAGCCGGCCGACCTGTGTCGGGCCGGCCCACTGCACGAGCGCGTAGCCGGCCGTGTCCAGGCATACGGCGATGAGGTGCGCGCTCGGCGGGAGACCGGGCAGCGGCGCGCGCAGGATGGCGGCGAGCCACGTCCATGCAGCCGGCAGGCCGAAGGGCGCGATAACAAGGGCGTTGAACTGTTCCGGCGTCGGAGTGCCCGGGAGCGAGGGAACGAGAGTCTCGTACGGCGTCTGCAGGATGGCAAAGTAAAGCATGCTGATGCCCGCCATGCGCGCAATGTAGTCTGCAATCGACTCGTCGGACCCGCGGCCTGTCGACTTTTCGTACTCGTCCCGCGGCTGGTTCTGGGGGAACATGTCAGCGTGCATCCCCGCTCTGCCATCCGAGTTCGCTCACCTCTGCCCGACGCGGGTAGTGGGGGATCACCCACGGACACTTCTTCACCAGGCGCGCAAAGAGAATGGTAGCAAACGCGCCGTGCCCTCGCAGAATCAGGCCGAGCACGACGCGCGCCAGGGGGAACGCGGCCTCGGGCTTGGCGCTGACCTCGGACTCGGCCTGCTTGATGAGCGCCTTGGACACGTGCGACGCGAGGTAGGCGTATGCCGGCGGGATAGGCCCATCGAACGTGGTGGGCGCCGCGGCGGATGGTGGGCTGCCGAGCTGTGCGACCATGAGGTTGTGGATGTCGTTTGTCTGCGGTGTCAGCCTCGGGCGTGGAACACTACCAGGTAACTCACTACGCGGACAACAGTATCCTTGGTGTTGACGACCTGGCCGAGACTTCGGGTGATGAGACGCATGCCCTGGCGCAGCGTCCGGCGCAGGTCGCTGTTGGCCTTGACGACCTCGATGACCTCGGTCTTCATGCGCTTCTGGACGTTGATCCACTTGGTCCATTCGGTCGTCGCGCGTGAGCCCTCGGCAGCGGCGGCCTTTTTCTTCTCCTCGGCCGCCTTTTTCGCCTCGGCCTGTGCGGCAGCCTCTGCGTCCGCCTTCTCCTTGGCTGCCTTGACGGCCGCCTCCTCCTCGGCCTTTTGCTTGGCTAGCCGCTCCTGCTCCGCTTTGCGCGCCAAGGCCTCCTTCTCAGCAGCTGCGATTCGGGCCTCCTCCTCCTCCCTCTTCTTTCGCGCCTCTGCGGCGCGGGCAGCCTGTTCCTCAGAGTACTTGCGCTCCGCCTCCTTGATCGCCGAGTCGACATCCTGTCGCCCCGTTAGTTGTGCCCATGTCGAACGGCACCAGACAAACTCACCGCCCACAGCCTGGCCTCACGCTCCGCAAAGAGCCGCGCCGTGTCCTCCTCCTCCTTGCGCTGCCGTACCGCCAGCCCCTCCATCAAGCGCAGCAGCTCGTCCGCCTCCGTATCCCGCTGCCCCTTTTGCGTGCGCTGCAGCTCGCCGCGCACACGCCCCTCAATCTCGCGCAGCTGCGCGGCCCGCTCGCCCGCGACCCGGTGGCCCTCAAGCCACGCCTCGGCCTCCATGCGGCTCACGAGCTCGGCGCCCTCGTTTGGCGTTTCGCGCAGAAGGTCGCCCAGACTCGGCTCCCAGTGGTTCCAGCCTGCAGTCGCACTACTCCCATTGGCGCGCAGCGGCTTGAGCGTCGACGACCGCCGGCGAGGCGCCCGTTCCCGCGGGACGCGGGGCGCGCTCGGCTCGCCCCGGACCGACCGCGGTGGCTTGGATTTACTCTGGCTCCCGAGTCAGCACTTTGAAGTAAAAGCACAGCAACGCACCGCGCTTCTCGCCAGCTCGTCTTGTCCGGCACGGCCTGGTACCCTCCTCCGAGCAGGTCGCCGACCTCGTCCTCCGAGTCGGCCTCGGATTCTGACGACGCGAGCATGTCGCGGATGCTCTCGCCGAGCTTTGAACGGCGTGCGCTGAGGTGTTAGCGAGGCTGCATCCCAGGACGCGCCAGCGGCAGCGCACCGTGTAAAGTCTGGGACATGGTCGGACTCATCTGACGAGTAGCTGTCGAGGATGTCGACATTGTACCCGTCGTCCGAGTCGTCTGAATCTGGGACGCCAAAGCGCATGGCGTCGGCAGGCGATGGTGGAGCGTCTAAGCGTGCCGAGGCTGTCTGTGCGTGGGCTGGTGAGGAGACGGTGAGATCAAGGCGAGCGCGATGCTGAGGACAGGCTATGAGCAACGCGGTCATCTCGTTCACATCGTCTTGTTGATGCAATCATTTTGAGGGCGGGGGCCAGGTGTTTTACGTAAGTATAATGCGTGGTCCTCGCATGAAGTATTAGCCTGAATTATCGCCGTCTCCTATTTATCGTACTCTCGACCTGGTCACAGCACCACGGCCGCCATCGTTCCCAGCGACCAACCTCATCTCCAGGCTATCCTCGTCCTGCCTCCTGAGCGCTGGGTTGCGCGCTCGGGGTGCTTCGCGAGGTCCTGGCGTCTTGATCGGCCAGGACGCGAGCACAAGACGCGCGACACACGTCCGGCGGCAGGTGTGCTTGTCGCAATGGACGCATCCGACAGGCGGCGGCCACCGGAACCCCAGCGGGGAGCACAGTGCGCCAAGCTGCCGGGCTGCGGTCCATTTCGGCATGGCGCATGTCGAGCAAGTGCTGTCGAGTGGGTGCTGCCGACCTTGTTCTCGGAGGGGTGGGAACGCGCGTCCTGCGACAATAGCACTCGTGGCTCCAACAATCAGCCGCCTGTCACTCCTGGTGGGCATGCCATGCTTGTCGCCGAGTGCTGAATGCCACGGACTGACGACCCCTATCCCCCGCGGTCGAGGTGGAATGCATCGCACGCAGCTGGGCTCGCCCAGATAGTGGCCCAGAAATGAGCCGATAACAAGCGGCCGTGGCCGATTCGGCCCGATTATCGGCATCTCGGGCTATCTTCCGACCGAGATTGCACCTCTTAGCTGGGTGCTCTGGGCAAACGTGTCGCTTTAAACACTCTCCCTCCCATCGCGTCTTTCCCAGCAGGACACAAGTGGGACAGCACGCCAGCAGTAGAAGCGAGGCCGTCAGAGACAAACAACCAGCAGTCCACTCTCTCTCGCACACACCTCGTGCCGCACACCCATCCGCTCCTTTGCCACTCCGCACGATGACGACCAAGCGCACGACGCTCTCGTCCAACTGGACTTACGCCCAGCTCCCCTCTCCCTCCTTTCCCGAGCTCACCAAGTCGTCAAGCCCGTGCCAGTTTGCTCCCGTGAGCAAGTTCCCCACGAGTGTACACGTCGAGCTCCTCAAGGCGGGCAAGATCCAAGACCCATTCAAGGACCTGAACGAGGCCAATGTCCAGTGTGGGTGCCCCGAGGGTCACCAGTTGGGGGAAATGGCATTGCCCCCCACCTCCGCTGAAGCAAATACTCACGAACCGCAGGGATCAACGAGGCGGACTGGTCGTTCAAGACCACCTTTGACACACCCGAGCTGCTGTCCCACACTGACCTTGTGTTTGAAGGTCTGGACACGTACTGCAAAGTGTTCCTTAACGGCACCGAGATCCTTAAGGCGTCAAACATGTTCTGCGTCCACCGCGTAGACGTCTCATCCAAGCTCAAGCCAGGGGCGACTAACACTCTCGAGCTGCGCTTCGACGCGCCACTCCTGTCCGCCAAGGCCGAGGAGACAGCCAACGGCGGTCCCCGCAAGCTGTGGAACGGCGACTCGTCGCGCCTCTACTCGCGCAAGGCGCAGTACGGTTGGGGCTGGGACTGGGGACCCGTCATCATGACTGTTGGGCCGTGGAAGCCTGTGGCAGTCGAGACGTACGACTACCGTATCGATAACCTCCGAATTGACACGGACGTCAAGCCCGCCAACAACTCCAAGGACCCGCTGTACGAGGACTGCACGCTCGCCGTTACTGGATTTGACGTCCTGCCTGCGGCTCCTGCCGCAAAAGGCTACAAGGCCGTGTACACCCTCACCGATAATGCCACTGGTGACGTCGTCAAGCAGGCGACTGTCCGCCCTGGCGAGCCGCTCCCGACCTGGGATCTCGGAACTGACGCCAAGCCCTGGTTCCCGATCCACTATGGTGCTCAACCGCTGTATACTCTTGAGCTTGCCCTCATCGACGCCCATGGGGCCAACCTTGCGACAACGACGCAGCGCGTCGCGTTCCGCCACGTCGAGATTATCCAGGAGCCGCTTCCCGAGGAGAACGGCGGCGGTTCGTCGTTCCTCTTCGAGATCAACGGCGTGCGCGTCTTCTGCGGCGGCTCTAACTGGATCCCCGCCGACAACTACCTGACCGAGATTACAGAAGAGCGGTACCGCACGTGGGTCGAGCTACTGATCAAGGGCAACCAGAACATGCTGCGTGTTTGGGGTGGCGGCATCTATGAGGCCGAGGTGCTGTACGACATTTGCGACGAGCGGGGCGTGCTTGTCTGGCAGGACTTCATGTTCGGCTGCGGCCTGTACCCATCATACCCCGCGCTGAACGACAGCGTCAAGGCCGAGGCCGAGCAGGCCGTCACCCGTCTGCGCGCCCACCCCTCGGTCGTCATCTTTGCCGGCAACAACGAGGACTACCAGGTCGCCGAGACCGAGGGCGTCGTCGACTATGACGACCACAGCGGCGACTATATGCACACAAAGTTCCCCGCACGCCACATTTACGAGGTGCTCCTCCCCGAGGTTGTGCACCGCCTGTCCAACGTCTTCTACTGGCCGTCGTCGCCTTACGGGGGCAAGACGTCAGGCGACCTGACCGTCGGCGATGTGCACCAGTGGAACGTGTGGCATGGGACACAGGAGCCGTGGGCCAACTGGGACATTCTCGCCGGGCGCTTCGTCTCCGAGTTTGGCATGCAGGGGTACCCGAACATGCGCACGGTACGCGAGTGGTTCTCCAAGGACGAGCTCGCTGGCCAGTGCTTCCCGCAGTCGCGCATCAGCGCCAACCACAACAAGGCGGACGGCTTTGAGCGCCGTCTCGAGCTCTACCTAATGGAGAACTTTCGGCATGCGTTCGACATGCCGTCGTACGTCTACTACACGCAGGTCATGCAGGCCGAGACGCTGGCAGCTGCGTACCGTCTCTGGCGCCGCAACTGGAAGGGACGCGGCAAGGAGCTGACGTCGGGCGCGCTCGTGTGGCAGATAAATGATTGCTGGCCGTGCGTCTCGTGGGCCATCTGCGACTACTATCTGCGACCCAAGCCTGCATTCTTCGCGATTGCGCGCGAGCTGCGGCCGTACACTGTCGGCATGGCGCGCAAGGAGATCCAGACGCCTCGGGACGGCACGTCGCTCGCATTCTACACGATCCGTCACGAGCTCCAGCTGTGGGGCTGCAACGCGACGCTCGCGCCCAAGGCCGCAACGGTTGAGCTCGTGTCGTATGACCTCGACGCGGGTGCTGAGGTCGACCGCCGCTCGTTCGACGTTACACTCGCTCCCAACGCGTCGACCGAGGTGTGGGTCGGCGACGTGCCCGGCCAGCCTGTGCGCACGTCGACGGCCGACGTGCCTCGCCCGATTGTCGTCCAGGCGCGGCTCCTCGACCCGACGGATGGCAGCGTGCTGGCGCGCTACTCGAACTGGCCCGAGCCGTGGAAGTATCTCACCTTCCCGGACCCGCACTTGCGCGTTGCGGTCGCTGGCGACAAGGTGACGCTCTCGGTCGACAAGCCGATCAAGGGCCTGGTGCTCGACACCGAGGACCTGGCCGTCGAGTGCGAGTGGAGCGACCAGGCGCTCGACATGTTCCCGGGAGACACCCAGGTGGTCACTGCCAAGGGCCTGGCCGGGCGCAAGGTCACGGCGCGCTACCTTGGTGACGGCTCAGCCTAGGAGCGTGGATAGACGTGTTGGTAGCAGCAGTTTCAGCATGGGGGTTCAATGTATGTGCTTTCTGTCTAGTGCAGACCTGTGCCATGATGAGAGCATTATAGACGGTGACTAAAGGACTGAGATGGGGTAGAAGTGGCCAGTGGGCGTGGTCGAGGGAGGAGGACTTAGGCCCGCCGCGATATCGAGCACATCTCGATGCCCGCGGACGGCGGCGCGGCGTCGGAGCGCGTCCCGCTGCCGGACGCGACAGCGTTGGGTGGCAGCGGGGGGCGAGGCATCGGCCGTGGTTGCAAGACGGGGTCCGGGGACGGGGTAGCGGCGCTGGCACCTGGGCCAACGCCGATGCCAGTGGCCGCTGGGGGTATCTGACTGCTCGCGACCGCGCCGTCCGGGTCAGAGTTCGATGCCGCTCCGCTGCTCGCCTGCTCCATCGGCGCCGGAACCGGCGTCGCTGAGCGGCTCAGCGGCGCCTCGCGGTCAGCCGACAGCAGCGGCTGGGCGGCGGCGGATGCCAGTCCAGTGGCGTCTGCATCTGTCCCCTCCCGCGGCGGCTCCGCGCCGGCAGGGACGTACGGCGCGCCAGGCATGAGCTGAACGTACAGCTGCGGCGGGGCGCCAGGGTACGCGAAGAACTGGGCATACAGCGGGCGATGCTCGGCCTCACGCGCGCGGCGCTCCTCGTCCCGCCGCTTGCTGCGGCGCCGGCATACGCACACGACCACGAGCACGGCGATGAGGGTCACGCCACCCACAACGGCGGCCGCGATGATGCTCGTCAGCAGTCGGCCGTTGTTGAAGTTGTAGTTGTAGTTGATGTCGACGGCGGAGGTCGCTGCCGGGGGCCTGTCGGCGTCGCGGAGGCACGACGTGTCGCTGCTGTCGCTGCTGCCCGTGCGTGTCCCAACGCGGAGGGTCGCAGAAGTCTGGCTGAGCCCGTCGCTGTCATCGACGCGCCACCGCACCGACTTGCCCCGGCCGCCGGGGATGTCGACGGTCCACGCGATGAGGGTGTAGGGCGTCGCGTCCTCGATGAGCTCCCACGCTGATGCGTTGGCGGTGTTCAGCTCCGCCACCGTGTCGGCCGAGCGGACGTAGCTGGGATGTCAGCTGGAGCCAGGCGCGGCCGGCAACGCACACGTCGTACGGCGGTGAACCGCCACTCCACCCGAGCTCGGCCTTCTCGCACTGGATCAGCGCCGTGTCGTCCAGGAACAGGGGATTGTAGCTGTCGCTGCCGGTGATGGTGCTGGAGCTGGGGATGGAGGGTGCGGTAGGGGTGGTGTCCGTGGAGCGCTGGCGCGCGCTGAGGTGCTGGCCCTGCCGAGGGGGAAGCATGGGGGGATGAAACGGGTGACGGAGGTTGGAGAGTGGGGAGCGCGAAAGAGGAAGAGTGTGAGTGGGGAGAGCGAGAATGGGGAGAGCGAGAGTGGAACGGCGAGAACGAGAGTGGAACGGCGAGAGCGAGAGTGACGTATCGAGAATGGCGAGAGCAAGAGGGGCGATATCGATAATGGCGAGAGCAAGAGGGGCGATATCGAGAATGGCGAGAGCAAAGGTGTCTGCATGTATTCCCTGGGTCTGCGGCGCGACCGCGTCCCACCGGTCTTTACACAGCGCGGCCAGCTCTGGCACGCGAACAATGCCCGAACGCCAGCGCGCGAAGTCCTGGCGCCCGGCCTGAATTCGGATATGTGCGGGCGGGGTCGTCGCAGGGCCAGCGGGCGCCAGCGAGAGCAGACCAGAGGCCATGCAGCGGCGCTGTCGAAAGGCGGAGCGCCCGCCCGGGACGCGAGCTCGCCGGCGACGAGACGGCGACGACGAGACGTGAGCTGGTGGCGAGCGACGGCGGACTGATCAGATAACTTAAAAATCAATCACGGGTCGCAGATAAGCTTGTTGGCGATTGACGCGGCGATCCGGGGATGCTCGGGTCCGAAAGGGTCGCGTGCGGCGACGCGTGTGGCGACGCGTGCGGCGACGAGGACGCGTACGGCGACGACCACGAGTGCAACGACGGCGAGCACTCGTATGACCACAGCGCGAACGCGGGAGCGTTGTCCGGAGCCCCTGCAGCGGTCGTCCCAGCGGGTGGTCGACGCGGACCACTCCCCACTCCCGTGCAACCACTCGCAGCGGACCCGCGTCCCTGACAATGCAACAAGGTCGACCGACGGAAACGCTCATGTCCATACTTTATGTTCTATCCCAGGACTCTACCTGAAGGGACGCCGCCGCCGCGCTCAGCGCCGGCTCCTGCGTCCCCCGCGCGGGGAGCGCGGCGAGGCGACGACGCCCTCGCTCGCCTGCCGCTGGAGGCTCCGCAGGTCGCACCCGCAGCCCCGGTGGTCGAACACGCACTCCTCATGCGCCCACTGGCTAGCGGGGTTGCGTGCCTCGGACTGGCGGATGAGGGCTGCGATCTGCGCGTGCTTCGACGAGCTGGCCAGGCGGCCAGGGAGGCTCTCCGAGTCGAGGGAGCCCGCGAAGGCCGGGGTCTCGGACAGCGTCTTTTCCACATCGGCGACATCTGGGCGCGTCAGCTGCCTGCAGGACAACGCGCGGGGACGCACACTCGTACGCCTTGGCAAGCGAGCGGCGCGACACGTAGCGCGACTCGATGACCTGCCAGGCGCAGTCGATGCCAAAGGTGAGCCACCGCATCTTGAGCGCCATGTGCCGCTCGCTCTTGCCTATGACCTGGTTGCTTCGGCGGCGCGCCGTCATCGCCATGTTGAGCCAGAGGGTCGGCTCCCTGCATGTCAGAAACGACAACCACCCACGCGTCTCACAGCTCGGGGAGCCTGCACTTGTACACGTCCCATGGGAGGAAGAGGAGAGGCGACGAGGTCCACGGGCACAGGTCGACCGCTGCCTCCCAATACTTGCGGAGCGCTACCAGGAACCGTCCTCCCTTGAAGTCGCTGTGGAATCAGTGGTAGGGGCTGGCGCCGGTGCTCACTCGTTGGCATCCTCCTTCTTGGCCTCGAGGCGGTTGATGAGCGACCGCAGCGGCTCTATCGAGTCTGCGTTTTTGCGGTCCGTCAGTGTCTCCTCTGGGTCCAACGGCACGTCAAAGTCCGGCGACGTGCACTCCTTCTCCAGGGTGAAGAGAGCGTGGCCTTTGAGCAGGAGCAGGTAGCGGCTAACGGGGAGTAGGGCGGCGGCGATCTGGCCGCCGTTGCCCAAGGCCGTAGAGATCTCGGGCTGTGTGCCGTCCCAATTCTCTGAGCTTGCCAGGAGGTCAGCAATTGTCGCAACCATCGCCCCGCTGAACCATCCCGCGGACCCACCCCGCCAGGTCGCGCCTGACCTCCATCAGCTGTCTCTCGAGCGCCTCCACATTGCTGCCGACGGGATGCAGCGACCAGATGACCGCGTTGTGCTCCGTGTTGACCTGGTTCAGGTGGTCGAGGTTGAGGCCAACGACCGGCTCGAACATGAGCATCTGGCCGCCCAGCGTCCAGAAGACGAGGTCGGAACACGGGTTGGGGGGCCGCGCGATTTCCAGTAGGGCTGCCATGGGCGGTCTTCTGGGGGGGGGTATAACGGGGAGAAATGGCGAGGCGGTGAGTGAGAATATTTTTCTGCGTTCTGAGGGATCAGTGCCGGATACGTTGAGGGCCGGTTTGTGCTCTCTCCGCACGGACATGGGCAAGATGGGTGATCGGTATGCGGGGGTTGCCGGGCAGCCGGGAGGTGAGCTGATCGAGTAGACGGACAGTCGGGGAATGGAGGTGGTGTGAGTTGCAACACGGCTGTCACGCGGACGTTGGCGACCAGGACGGTGAAGAAACAGATGCCAGAGCAGCAGAGCGACCTCTTCCGTCACAGTCCGTGCTCTGACACAGGGAGGGGACGGGGTACCCTCAATGGTGGAGGTGAGCGTCTCATCCGGCGGTCAGTGGAAGCAGCTATTGCACTCTTGGTCAGCTTGCGCTCTCGAGAGCCGACGCGGCGACAAGGTGTTAAACGCGATGGGGATCATGCTGTCAAGAGCTGCAGATCGAAGAATCTCTGAGCCCGGTCATCGCCACGATTAGCGCGCGATATGGCAACGACGGGACGCGCGACGCGACGCGGCACAATCTAATCTCCACATGTTACGTAAGCCTCGCCGAGCGCGGCCAAGCTCGAGTTCTCATCTTGTGGTCGTGACCTGCATCGTTTACGATCCGGAAGCCATCTTGCGCTGTTGCATCCTCGCCTTGGCCCCCTTCAGAGGGCAGTGCATGAGACAGCAACCGCGTGGGCACGGTCACAGTGAGGCTTCGTGCTGCGCGCTACGACATCACGCCCGCGTGCTGAGGTGGTTCGAACAACACGAGTAGCGACTGCGTGAGTCTGCAGCAGGACACTCGTACATGTTTCTGCTCACGGCCGAGGGGGGGCTTGGGACATTCTTGAGAGCAGTCCACAGGTACAGGGGCGATGAGAGTTGGAGATTGTGTGCGCGTGTCTCCATCGTGTGTCTCGCGCCGAGGCGCGTGGGCCGTGGCCGGTGGGCGCCGATGTCGTCCTGCGTGCTTCTTGCCGCTTCCCACCCTGCCCGGCCTCTTGGTCGTCGTCCGTGCCGTTCCCTACATAACCCAGACCCCTCCTGTGCCACTCGCCACTCGGCTTTCACCTTTCTCTCTCCACGGTCACTCGCAATTCATCCCACATGACCGGGCACGAACCGTGCACTCCCGACGCCAACTGCGGTGGCGAGGCATCGAGCGCTCAAGCCCAAGTCGGAGCGGACCTGCACGCGCACCACTCACATTATCGCTTAATGGACTCGGCGTCCGCGCGCGCTGCTCACGATCCCCGGGCCCACCTCAACCCCTTCACCTGCGGCGGCAACGCCGTCAACGACATGTTGTGCCCGCCGCCCCTCGACGACGCGCACTTCCGGCAGGAGACGCGCGCGCTCAACGCACACCTGTGGGAAATCCTGCCCGCCCACATGTCGCAGAGCCAGCTGCGCCGCGAGTACCGGCAGTGGCAGGAGGTGGCCGAGGAGTGAGTTCAGCCTTGCCCTTGTGGCCTCCGCCATTTATTCTCACACGCACAGGTGCAAGTACGCAAACAGCGGCTGGAGCTATGATGTGACGTCTCTCGGCGAGGCGGTCGCGTTTGCAGAGTACAGCTTCCTCGCGCGCACGCTTCACGCGCTTTCGCAGGTCCACCGCGGCCTTACGCGCGAGGGCTTTCTGCTGGCACACCCGTTGCAGATCATCGGCTTCCGCAAGTCGGGGCTACAGATAGAGGCGCTTTCCGTGGTCGTGGAGCGCGCGGACAAGGACCGGGCAGCGGCCGATAGGTAAGTCACAGCCGTGATCGGTGGCCGGGTCAGCATGGCGCGCTCATTGACCCCTTGTGCCCAGCTTTTATGGCAGGGGAGATGCCCTGCAGGCAATCAAGGTCTACTGGTTTGCGCTTGTCAACATGTATCCGTGGGTCGCCACGCCGCTAATCTTCACGGCCCGCGACGCGTTCGATTGTGGTGTTGCCCAGCTGTGAGTTGGTTATTGTGGCGTGGACACGCACTGACGGCCTACCAACTGACTTACCTTCCAAAAACAGACAAACGACACTGTGGCTGCGCCTTGCCTATGCCATGCGCAAACGCGCCATGCAGCTCGAGGACATGTACAAGGACGAGAACAAGGACATGGACAAGAGGGGGCTCACGGACGCACACCACAACTGGCTGTTTGAGGCCGTCATCTGTGTTGGAATCGTCCGAGACAGCCGATTCATCACTCGCGGCACGTTAGCCAAGGCGTATTCCTGTCAGTAGGGGATCTTGATCATGAGGTGCCGTTTTGTTGAGCTTGTGCTGACAAGTGTCACAGTGCTCGCCACCCTCAACGACACAGAGCAGGCGGCGATGGCGGCTAACAATGGTGTCCCCGAGCCCGAGACTGGCAGCTGCAAGGGTGGCAGCCGCATAAGCGAGAAGAACCAGGCGGCTGAGACACAGGAGGACATGCCGGCATGCGCGCAAAGGCGCCTGTCCCAGCTCATCAGCAAGTCGGACAAGGACAACCCGGGCCACCTGTGGGCACATGAGCACTGCATCGCAAACCACGCTGGCTGCGGGTGCGGCCCCGAGGAGCTCCTCGCGCTGCTCTAAAAACAAACCAGTACAGCAGTATCGACAAGACAGTATCGACAGTGAGAGCCAGAACAAGAACAGAGACCGAGATCCCAGGGGACAATGATCAGCCCAAAGCCTGTTGCCACCAAAAGTCTTTAAGAATCGACCAAGAATCATGGTCAGTGACATTAGCCCTTTCCGTTGTGTACATAAGTGCGTGCATGTGTGTAGGTTTGTATGTCAGAAATGAATCAGTGCAGCATACCAACAACCATCAACCATCAAACCACTGCAGAGCCATCTGTAGCAGCAGCCTCAGCAATGAGCGTTCAGGACATCCAAGCCGCAGCAGCGGGCATGGCACGGCTCTCACTTGTTGCCGAGCCAAGACAGCCAGAAATCGAGCCCATGCTCGCCGTTGACGATGAGGCGTTTCCGGAACTGCACAACGATGATGGCGATGTTGGAGCGCGTCCCGTCCCATGGTCTTCCTCTGCCTGAGCTCGACGTTCGAGTTACCTGGTCGATATATCCTGTTTGTGAACGGTTCTACAGCGGACTGGGCGAGGGCGACAGGACCACGACCGATCATCCGTCAAGTCTTATGATAACGCGCGCCCCACATCCGCTGTTTCATCCCTGCCGGCGCGGCACAGATCGCGGACCTCAATTGTCGTTGACGACTTGGACCCATCGTACCGGTCACGAGATGCACGGCAGCGCAGCGCCTTGGCAACGGTCCCGTCCTCCCACCTCGGAAGGAGTATTGGACGCAGTGGGATTCTCCAGGCGCAGCCGCTAATCTGGTCATCGCCTAGGGCTACACGGACGCATTGATCGCAGCTGAGTGTACATAGGCTCAAAGCAGGGCGTTGAGCGAAGAGCGTCAGTATGTCAGTCAATTGCCCCAGCGACCCATCGCCCCCCTACGTATGGTCAGCTCCACAGACAAACGCTCGTATGACGCGTTACGAAAATATGCTGCGCGTCAAACACCGCGGTGAGTCAGGGGAAACGCGTTCAACTGTTAGACATTCTAAGGAGGTCATACATGAACGCGACCGGTGGGCGCTACGCCGCGGCCACAACAAGCTGCTGAGCCAGCTGCTTACCGCCGCGACTTGTCGTAGTATTCGAGGAAGCCGGCCTTCTCCTCCCACCCCATGCCGGTGACGCGGCGCGTGCGCCCCGTCTCGGCAAGGACGACAGAACAAGCATCGCGCCATGCGGTGCGCTGGTCGCGCGCCGCGGCGAGGCCACCGGGCAGCGACGCGAGGATCTCGGACGGCAGGAAGGAAGGGGATGACGGGGAGGCGGAGGGGTGCAGCGTGCGCACTCCGGCCGAGCGGGGCAGCGGAAGCGTGCATGCGAACCGGAAGAGATGGACGAGAGGCGAGGGCAGGGGGCAGGGAGCGGCAGGAAGGAACGCAGTCGGTGCAGCGTGACTGCTCTATTAGCGGCCAAGAGAAGAGAGCGACTGGGTAATGGCACTCACCGCATGAACTTGATCCATACAACACCCTCCTTTCCAACCTCCTCGGCGATGACGCCCTCGCCAAACTTGAGCACCGCGCGGCCGTTCGACGTCGTCGCCTCTGGGAAGAGCAGCACGGGGCCCGACGACTGCTTGCGCGCCTCGCTGAGCGTCTTAAAAACAGGCCCGGCAGTGTACTGCTCGCCGCGGGTGACTGTCGGGGGGAGGTGGCCGGTGCGTGCTAGCAGAGACAGGAGAGGAACGGAGACGTAGCCGATGCACACTCCGGAGCCGGCATGAAGCAGGACGGCCGCCGAGCCTGTGCCGCTCGCGCGGCCAAAGGCCGAGGATGCTGACGCAGGAGCGGTCTCGAAGAGAGGGAGGATAAAGGTCGGGTTGTGGCTGCGTATCGTTGTTAGTGCGTGCACGTAGAAGAGACAGCTGGCGCAGGCTCAAGGTGTCTTTACAGGACCGGCACGTCCCACTTGCAGTTCTGGCCGGGAACTTACCGGAAAGCGTAGAACAGAACATCAACCCAGCCGCCCCAGCTCGCAATAATAAGGTCTCCAGCCTTGACCCCGCGCACGCTCTGCGCGACCATCTTATCCTTGCCCGTGCGGCGCGACTTGTCCTGCACAATCTCGGACGGGATCGAGTAGTATCCGACCGCCGCGAGCGCGAGGCGGGCGAGCACGGCCGTCAGCGGTGTCGCCAGGATGCGCCCCGCGGATCCCAGCGGCCGCAGCAGCGTGTGCACGAGGACCACATAGAGGAGGGCGAGGAGGCCAAGGAACACGAGTCGCACGAGGCCGACGACAAGGGCGAGCGGGAAGAGGGCCATGACGACGGGCGACGAGGGCGCCGCCTGGGGCAGAAAGGGCTGGATGCCAGTCGCCGGATCCCTCCATTTCGAGAACTTTTCCATCCTGCCGATGGGAGTGAGAGAGAGAGTTGGAGTGGGAGTGAGGTCGAGGATGTCGAGCGTCGGTTGGTTTTGTCGTCTCGTTCGTCACTTTGGTCGATGGACGTCGCGCGTACGGAGGGATATCTCAGTGTTACGTAAGCGGATATACAGCTCTCGTACATCCGCCTCCCAATCGAGCTGCACCGTTCGCAAGTCTCGCGTGCATTCACGACCGCAACGTCGCGCATCCGACGCTCGGTCGGCGACAGGACAGCAAGCAGGGAGCCAAGAACAAGGGCGGGCAGATGGACAAGACCGCAGCCGCTGGCAACTGCGGGGCACAAGGCACAAGGCGCGGTGCGAGCGACCCAACTGTGGCACCTCCACTGCGAACGGCGCATGGGGTCACCATCGACAGTCATATCCTTCTTGCATGGCCGGTGATGGCGGCACGCACACCACTGACAAGAAATGTGCTGACACGACGCTCACAACCCGCTTGACCCTGGGGTCTGGGAGTGAGTGCCGCGGCGTGTTCATGGGACGGACATGGTACTGGTGTGCGGCGCCTTGTACCATGCCCGGGGTTCCGGCGGCCCACGGTGTAATGAGGTCCCTTTGGCCTGCTGCTCTCCTCCACCGTAGGTACCAGTGCGCCGCCGCACCGACCAGCCCGTTCTGGCAGCTATTTAATAGCCTCTGGGCCCCAACGACTGCGTTCGTCACTCCCCCCTTCACCATCCACTCACCCGATCTCTGCCCCGGGACCATGCTTGCTGCTCCTGTCGCCGCCGCGCCCTCTTCGGCCAAGGACCTCCCTGGCACCCCTCTTCCCGGCCGAGTGACCTACTGGATCCAGTGCCCCGGCGACGTCAAGGGCCGGAACCGCACCAGTGAGTACAGCGGTCAGACGGGGACGTGCGTGGGCGCGGCGGGGAGGGAGTGCGGGAGCGAGCGCTGGAGCCACTGACAGTCCCGGCAGACCCCTGCGTCCGCACTAGCCACTTTATCGACCGCGTCGGCACGGCCTTGCGCTGCAAATTCTGCCACCTCCAGTGCTGAGCTGACTTTGAGCCTCTCGGGTGGCGCCAGCTAGACAGCCCCGCCTGGCGGGGCGCGGCGCCTCATCCCCCGTCCCCCATGTTGTATACCTCCAATGTTATTGTCCCACTGCACGCTCATTGCGGCCGTCTCCAGCTTTGAACCGCCTTCGCTCTCGCAGACAGGACGATCTCGCTGGTGCCCCAGATGGTGCCGGCCAGCACGGTAGAGGGCAGAACGCGTCTAGTCAGCCACGAGATCCCCGAGCCACATTCCGCGATCCACCCCACCCTCCCGACCAAACTCCATCGGCCACAACCCAGTCCACGCCGCTTCCAGAGAGCGGCCCCGAGAAGGTCACGGGCGGCAGGCCAGGCAGGATACTGGCTGACAGTCCCGGTTCCCGCACGCCAGCCATGCAGACGCTTGCAAGGGCGGCCTTGGTGTAGAGAAGCACGCCACACCATCATGCCCCCGGCCAGGCAACGTGCTCAGCGACGGGTTCCGGTCGAAGCTTCTGGCGCATGAGGTAGTCGGTAGATCTGGATCGCACTATCTGTCCGAGACCGGCTTTCTAACATGAGGCAGGGTGTCCCGGACATGCCGAGGAGCCGATTCGTCCTTCTGCAGCTCCAGCTTCAGGTTGTGGCACTCCCCGAGGCGCTCGCCTGCCCTGCCATATCTTCACCAGCCGCCATGCGTGGCTCGCCCCACGGTGCATGCTTTCCTCGAGGCAGATCGCACCCTAGCTCCCCACGGGCCACACCTAGCGCCAGAACGAAGCAGGGGGCACGGGCCAGGCAGTGTCCGTTCGGCTCGATGACTGCTCAGCTTACGAGGCGCACCGAGCACGCGGGGCCTCGCATACGCCTTGGCCCTCTCCCGCCTGTGAGCTGGTCGGAGCCGGCCTGAAAGGCAGGTCGTCGGTGGGCATAGGGCTCGCTCAGAACCTCCCTCCGCCCGTCCCCCGACCCCACCGATAAGGCGACACTCGGACCTCCTGCTAGCTCCTGTCGACTGCGGTGTGGCCTGCCAGCCAGTGGACGACATTATCACGCCCGCCGCCTCCGCACGGTGCGGTTGCATTTCCAGGGACGCCGGGAGAGGTGGGTGCGGGTACACCCTCCGAAGATGGTTGACGGGTCGGGTGACCAGGAGGCCAAGGCGTGGCGCAGGGACGGATAAGGCATCCCCACCAAGCGGTACGAGCGACCAGTGGGCAGGTTGTCGCCCACGATCGTCCGGCGCTATTGCCCCTCTCAAACCCCGATTCCGATTCTAATCATTGCTGCACGCACTGGCGCATTCGCAGCCGCACAGAACCCTGCAGATCGGGGACAAGACTTGAGTCGGCAGGTTGGTTTCCTGGTCTGACGGGTCGAGCCAGGCAGCCACAGCCACAGCCGAGACAATGGGAATCCGACAGTTGACCAGCAGGACTCCCGCACCCACCTTGGTGCCTCCTCTTCTAGCATCCCTTTGCACTGTCCCGCCCACCAACGAGTTGCACCACCCCTCAGCCCCCTGCTCGGCCCGCTGAATCCGCCCTGGTAGTTCCAGCCCAGGGAAGCCATACCCATTCCAGATGAATCCCAGGAACTCAACGTCCCTCTCGCGTGTGCGCGTACCTCATAGACACACGTGTAAGGCGACCATGGCGCGCGCGTGCATTACCCTTGCGTCCTGGCATCCGCGGGCGGGCCCCCCACCTCGTTCCTGTTCGTGCTTGGTGCCTGCGACTGCTGGGACCCCATCTCCCCACTCACTGGCCGAGAGATGTCTTCAATCTTACGCTGAGATAGTTTGCTCGGCCGCTAGCGGCCAGTAGTTTGGCTGTCGCCTGGAGATCCTGGGTCTTCGGTTTCATTCGGGGGCGGCAGTGGACGCGTCCGGTAGTGACTCTGCATGATCGTTGACATCTTGCGTCCCGCTCGCCTTCCCTGCTGCCACTTGCCAGAGAGTGCAGCCTTTCGCATTTTGAGCAAGTCGAGTTGAAGCTAGCCGAAATCAATAGCCGAGTGTCACTGATTGCTGCTCGATCTTTGAGCTTATCGCGATTCCAAATCGTCAGTGACTAGAGTGAAGATGTTCGTTGGCGAGAAAAAAAAATAGAGATTGAGGAAGGAACAAATGTAAGAAAAAAGAAGAAAAAGAAGAGAAAAAAAAGAAGAAAAAGAAGAGGAAAAAAAGAAGAAAAAGAAGAAAACAGGAAGAAAAAGTGGATTCCACGCCACACTCCTATCACGACTTCTTCTGTCCTGAGACGTGAACATGGGAAACAAAACACGACCGAGGACCGTCTCGGCAGTTCGGCAACAATTCACCCGCAACAGCGACACAGTAACAGGTGGAGGGGGATACATTGGTACAAGGGTGCTGGGATAGCGCGGTGGCCGGCGCTGGAGATCCGCTATATGGGAGGTCGCGCGGCAGGATGGGATTAAGGAGATGCGAGCAATGGTTCCAGCGGAACGCTTCGCGCTAGACTTTTGTGTTTTGGGATCGGTCGGTTGCCGGAGAGGGTTGGCTGGGCAGTTGATCGAGAGGCAGGAGCGAGGGGCTAGGGGGCGAGGAAGCCCAGCCCATAGATCGCGGTTGCAGCCAGACAAGACCAGAACGCCGACTACATCTGCAAGCCGCAGTAGAGGCAGGTCACCTGGCCGTCATTGTGGTAGTACGCCTGGCAGAAGCCTGCGTGGAAGCGTGTCAGCGCGCGCGTTTCTACCCGGAGGAGACTCGGGACTCAGGACTCGGCCTCCACACTCGACACTCGGCACTCACGGCCGCGGTTCTGGCCCCAGCTGTTGCCCGTGCAGGAGAAGCGGACCTCGCAGACGGGCTCGTAGTCGGGTGTCTCAGAGTACATGGCTATAAATAGGAGTGGTGTATGCGGAGCTGTTAGGAGTGGGGGGTACTTTTGGGAAGCAGTGATACAAGGGGCACCAATGAGACCGGCAAGAGAAGGACTCGGCGGGGCTGGATACAGTACAGGGGGCTGTGAGTACTGGGGGAGTATCCACTTGTACGAGTCCGGGGGTTCTTATACCATACCTGGCACCAGGCAGCGAAGAGGCGAGGCCTGCGGCGCTCTTGTAGACAACCTCGGCGGCTGCCTCCATCGTGACATATCAGACTGGCATCACAGACGTATTCAGATTTGTCGCAATCTGGGGAACCCGGCGGGGCGGGGTGTGGCGGCGGCAGGACGCCTCAGACGCACCCGGCGCACGGCCATGACTACCCACCTGCAGGCTGGAAGACCCGCAGGCATCCAACGGCTCGAAGGATTCCAAGGTAATTCTCGCCTCGACATTTCTTCCGCATGGCCAGCATTGATTCCTCAATTATGCGCTCCCTCAGCCTGAGGTTGGCCGATTGCAAGCCTGATGGCTACGTAGCGGATGCCGCATGTTGTGCACGGAGCCCGACCTGCAAGTACCAGCAGCTCACGTAGCCGCGGTTCCAATGATTCTTCCAGTCTTCTCCCGACGGACTCGGCAGGAGGGGTCGGCTTGCGCGGGGGCTCGGCAGCCACCGTGTCCATGCGATCGTGGGAGTGCACCGTCCGCCACCAGCCCGGCGCCGCACCAGGAACCAACAGGACAGGAACCGCGAACAGCGCTCCAGCGGCGACGGCGAGGCTAATGTTGAGGTGACTCGCCAGGGCTGAAGCGTCTATGGGTACGTTGCTGGTGGGCCCGTGCCGAAAGTGGCGGCGGCAGCCATACGTCCTCGCTTCCTGATACATCCCATGACCGGTGGTAGGCCTTTGGTCTTGGGGTCGCCTTCGATGTCGACTGGCCAACTCGGCGCGCGGCGCGTGCGTACACGCCTCGCGAGCGTGCGTCCGCGCCTGGTAGGCGTGTGTGCCGGCAACTGATGAGATAAAACACAGTGGACCTACGAGACGCGACGTTCCGCAGCGCCCCAACGGCGGCCTGGGATTGTTCCGCGCAACGGGCGCACAGCAGGGAACCTCGATATCGACGAGTGCGGTTTCTTTAACCCTCCAAAACTCGTTGTTCACCTACCCGGGACAGAAGTTGTCTCGCGATCACGGACCTCGAGCAAGGCGCCCGAGAAACGAGAACGGGTATCCGCGAGACCGGATCAATGTCTCCTCCCCCCGCTTCCTGCTTGAGTGACTCTTCGCCCAGCCATTGCCCGTTTTCAGCTGCCCTTTACTCTCATTCCCCTGTTAGCCGAACATCTTCGATATGTCCCCAGACCTACCCGCCAAGAGCCAGCCACCTATGAGGCGGTCAGGGATGTTGGCGCTCAGACCTCGACGCGCCCAAGCGCTGCGGACGAGAGCGACCCACGCCGACATCCGGCATCTCGGCGAGCCTATCGCGTCACGCGGAGGGCGGAGGAGATTAGGAGAGCCGCCCAGATCAGAGCTCTGAGAGTGGACTGCAGGTGCGAGCACGAGTGCGGGTTCCCGGCTGCTGCAGAACCCAACGCTTCTCCGAAACAACGCTAGCACGCTCGCCGCAACCTGGTAACAGGTACCAGGTCGTCCGGGTCCAGTGCGTGCGTACGTTCTGGGCCGTGTTTGTTTGCGCACCGAGATACCCAACACTGGAGAACACCATGACTCCACGAGGACGAGCCCTGGGCACCGTGGGCGATCGAGATCGAGAACCAGCGCAACGGGTCGACAAACCGACCACACCACTGCGCGGCAACATCCTGTGCCGGAACAAATGGATCCCCGATACTGGTCGGTTCCAGCCCGCCGCCGCGTCGGTAGAAAGCGACGACACCACGCTCTGCGCCGCGGTGTCCCGTGCGCTGCGCCGGGCCCGGAGCGCCTGGCACCACGCCCAGAACATGTAATATTGCGCCCACTCACTCTTGCCTGTTCGGGGTCCCCAACTCTTCTTCGTCCCTTGCGCGCTGTTCCGTTCGGCCGCTTGTGCCCCGGGCCTGTCGGCGGGACGGCCGTTTGGGGTGGGCCCCATAATGCTGGGCCGCAGGACAGGGCAGGGCAGACCGTGCGGGGTGTCCCTGCGCGTGCACGCCACATGAGGTGTTGGTCCACGCCGACGAGCTCACGGACCGTGCGGGGCCCGTGAGGAGGCGTGGGGTGGCGAGAGCTGGCACTGAGCCGAGCCGTGTGGTGTCTCGGACTTGAGTGGAAGCTGGTACGGAGAGAGAAGGGGATGGTAATGTTTCAACCTGTGGAACGGTGTAGAGGCCTTGTGGCCGGCGTGAGTCGGATGTTGGATGTCGTACAGGCGGTTGGGATCCGGGAGACGGGGAGGACGAGGGGAAGTGGGATCGGGCCCGCGGACCCCGATACCCCACAATTTCCTGGCATCCTCCTATCTCAGCGTGGCGCGCAGCAGCTGGAAGAGGAAGCTGCACGTCGCGTTCTGCGCGTTGCAACCGCACCTAGAGGTTCCGATACGAGAAGCCAGCAGCCACCGTCGAGTTGACGAGGTCAGTAGAAAGAATCTGGGAGGACGGAGTTTACCGTTCGCTTCTCGCCAGTTTACAAGAATGATACTCACACGGGACGTCCACATGTTGGTACGCTGCTGCCGCTGCTGGGACACTGTGGCCTTCCGTGCTTTGGAATAATTGCCGTGAGGCCGTGAGAGCTGGTCAGATGCCTGCGCGCCACGCTCCAGAGACGAGAGCAATAGAGGGACCCTGATGATATGGAACGCGTTAGCCAGGTGGGCACTCCAAGGAGCACTGCAAAGGCAGGACTCTTGGGTAAATGTTGGGACACAACAGGAATACAGTGACAGGTTGTACAGAGATTAGATTCGGGCTTATCCCAGGGGGTTCCAGAGGAGAGCTGCGAGGGAAAGAAAAGCTACGACAACAGTGCTCTGTTGTTCAGTCCACTAGCACATGAGGTCCGGCATAGTTACACGGGTGTTGCACTCACGGTTCCCATCGGCTTGGTGGCCGAGTTGTTTGCGTTGGGCTTCGGGTTGTCCGCCGGAGGGGGCTTCTCGTGACCGTCAAGCCTGTCCGTCAGAAGAGCCACCAACTGGCAGCTTACTGCATTTGGTACGCGCCAATGCTGTCGATCTGGAAGAACGAAGGGCGCGAAGCGGCATCGTCCATGTACTGGATCTCCACAGTGTACGCGACAGCCGGGTCGAGCTCGACGCGGTAAATGACAATAGAACCAAAGCCAATAGCCGCGACAATCTCGGTGGGGAAGAGGGTCGGTGTAAAGGACTGGTTTGCAGGCTGTTGGAAAGGGGGAGGCGGCGAGACAGAGACGTCAAATGGAGGGAACGGGGGATACATGATGCCGGACACCTCGAGAACCGCCGTGCCGTTCGGCGGCGTGATGGTGACCGCGGCCCCTGCCTCCGTGGTCGTATACGAGTTCTCGGTGCTCCAATTTCCCGAGATCTTGAAGAGGCTGTCCTGCGGGTTGTCCGGGTCGGCTTTGACGGGGTCCGAGGGCGTCCACGTCTCGAGGTTCTCGGGCCTGGGGTCAGCGCACAGATCCAGACAACGACGCACCAGTGAGATCCGCTGATGTTTGGGTTTCCACCGTTGAACCGGGTGCCGCCGTTGGTGACGAGCGTAAAGTTGTGCCACCCAAACGGGAGGCCGCTGATAGAGGCGCTGACTGCCTGGATGACGGTGGTAGCATTCAGCGACGCGGCAGTCGCGCCGTCGACGAGCAGGGCCGTCACGTTGGTGTCGTCCGCAAAGCTCCAGATGAACCCGTCGCCGAGCGCGCTCAGACTGACGGACGCCTCGCCGGTCGTGTTGGCTGCTGCGCCAAGGTTGCTTGTCACCCACGTCCCGTTGGGGGAGTAGCGGAGGCCCGGGTTGCGCCATCCGCCGTTGAGCCCACGCGGCCCGACGATGGGGGTAGGTGGGGTGGCGGGCGCTGTGGTGCTGACGGCCGAGGCCGCGCCGGCGCCGGACTCGGCAGCTGCGGAGGAGGCGAGTACGAGAAGAGGCGAGAGTAGAGAGAACATGGCTGTCTAGCGTCCCGGCATCGAGCTCGATACAGTGGCTCCCTTTCATACCCCGAACCCGACAGTGCCAAGAGCACCTCGCCGCCCGGCGTCGCCGCCCTCTGGGTCAGATGATTGCCTGCGATGGTCATTGCGCAGCCCGGGGCCAAGCCGTGCGCTGCGTTCGTCAGTGTCCTGCCGCCGTGGGTCGGCCGCCATCGTCGCGGCGTGCAGCACAGATGCGATGGGAAGAGAACAGAAAGACGGTCGTGGCCGTTGGTCGTCTCCGCCGACGGTCGCGCCGGGCGAACCGTATCTCCGTATATCCTGGCGGGCGTATTTGGTTCCGCGGCCCCGGTGTCAGCGCGGGTGGCCAATTCGCCCGACGCCGCATCTTGCATCTCGTCTTGTCTCCAGACTTTTCTCGCTGCAGCGCTCCTCGACCACCAAGCATGTCATGGGTACGTGGACAGGCGCAGCACGGCCGCAGCACTGCGCTCACGTCGCCCAGCTCCTCCCGTCCCTCCCCAGCATCCCGTTGTGGAGCGCAGCTCCCGGCCAGGCCGCAGACGAGAAGGCCGAGGGCCGTGAGGACGAGGACCTCGACGTGCCCCCGCCGTTTCCGCTCCCCAACTCGTCCCAGCGCTCCGCCGCGCCTCCCGAAGCTCCGTTAGCAGCTCCTTCCGCCCCAGTCCCCGCGCCGTCGCTCGCGCTCGCCCCCCCGTCCCCGTCCGCCTCCTCGAGCGCCTCCACGCCGACCGAGCTCAACATCGCTATTCTCCCCGACCCCGTGCCGCTCGGCAACATGGCGCTCCCCCCGAGCACGACCACCCGGCCCGACTTTGGCATCAGGCCCGGCGGCGGCATGGAGCCGCCGCAGGCAGGCGCGGTGCCGGGTTTGGGTGTGCCGAGCACGGGAAGTGCACCAGCACCACCAAAGGCAAAGCCAAAGAAGAAGGGCAAGGTCGCGCTGGCGCCGGGATGCAGTGCGTTGGACTGGGCGCGGTTGACACGGTCCGGTGTCGATCTCCGAGGGACGGGCTCCGGCGCGCCAAAGCGGGTTACTCTGGATGAGCTGAAGAACGTGAGTTGCCCCGTGCCCGCGTGACTTGCCGTGCTGGGCCCGCTGTGCTGGGCCCGCCGTGCTGGGCCCACCGCACATTGCCGCTTTCTACACGACCCACTGACTCGCAGCACAAATCGCGCGACGACGCGTGGTCGGCATTCAACGGCGTCGTGTACAACATTACGCCGTATCTCCGTTTCCACCCCGGCGGCGAGGACGAGCTGATGCGCGTCGCCGGCCGCGACGGCACCCGGCTGTTCAGTGAGTGTCAGCGGGCAGCCATTTCGCTTTCGCTTCTGCCGTTCTGACGTTCTCAGTGCTCACGCACTCGTGGGTCAACCTCGAGCACCTGCTTGCCGAGTGCGCTGTTGGAATGCTGGTGCGCGGCTAGACGAGAGACACGACACGCTAGACCTAGACCCTAGACGGCGGACGGTCCGCGGGCAGCCCGTCCCCGTGCAGACGCAGACGCTATTCACTGACGATGTATGTTTCGAGCCCGGAGCCACGGCCTGTGCTATGCTTCTGTGCTTCGGGTCGCCTGAGGCTTGGTCGCTAATCATTACTTGATCCCTAACGCTGATGACCGAGAATTGTTCTCTCTGCCGCTCCCAGCATAGAAGGCTCAACTTGTACATGTGGCCTGCGCAATCTTGACCTAATCGAGCTACGAGTCTGGCTTATGGGCACAGCGCACTGGACATGGCCGGACAGAAAGATCACTCCCAGCCGCACAGGTCGTAAAGGTGAACGCCGATACAAACAGCACCCCTGCACAGGAACGAAGTGCAACGGTCGGTCGGCTGCGGTGTGAACGATCGAGGAGAGTGTGGCAGACAATGGCTGCAGAACCACCTCTCACAGGAGTGGCGCCTCTGATGGCCGCCCTCGCCAACAAAGGCGCTTGTCCCCGTCCACATGGCGCTGGCTACTATCTGACGTCGAGCAGCATAACGGGCCCACATTGACTCATGGACGGGGGAGATGCGCGATGGTGTCTAAGGCAGAGACACAAACAGCAGAAAGAGAGGCTGCGCGCGCGCAGAGGCGTGAGCTGATGGCGAGCGCTGTTGACCACTAACCACTGGTCGCACCGGCCGCACCGAGGAGCCAACAGCTCATAAACGGCCGTTGTCGCCGTCCAGCTCATAAACGGCCGTTGTCGCCGTCCAGCTCGCAGCCCTCACTTCCCACTCTCAACTCGTGCTGCGCCGCGACTCATTCTCCACCGCAGCGCCCGTGCAGTGCCAAGACCGCACGGCCGAAATGGTCCTCAACTCCAACCACGGCACGGCGATCACGCCCCGGCACGCCCCGGTCTCGAGCCCGCCGTCGAGCCCGTCGCCCGCCCCCGGCGTACGCGTCCTCGCCCTCCCCAGCCTCGACGGCGCTGACTCGGATGCAGAAGACGACACCGAGGGCGACATAGGTGCTGACACGCGCCTCGACAACAGCCCCGCCCCGGCCTATTCCCTGGGCCACGGCCCCGGCCTCGGCCTTGCCCTCGAGCCCCCCTCCCCCGCCGACGTGCTCCACCTCGTGCGCACCGCGCTCCTCCGCACACTCACCGCCATGCGGGATGATACGGACGCCAACATCCGCCTCGCGCAACACACGGCGCGCGTATTCCGCGTGCGCCTCGGCAACCGCCGGCAGCGCCTTAGCCGGAGCCCCGGTCGCGGGGAGGACGCAGCGACGCGGGAGACGCGCCTCTTCGCGCGCGCGGCTCGCGCCGAGCTGCTGGGGGCTGAGACGCGGCTGCACAGGCTCGAGGATAAGGCGCAAAGCATTCGCGCGCAGCTCGTGTGGATCGAACTAGCGCATGCGCGGGCTGGTGCCGGCGGCGGCGGCGGTGCGCCTCCGTCCGCGGGTGGCCCCCCATACCCTATCTGGACTCCGCTCGCGGGGCGGGACCCGCATACGGGCTGGCAGTTTGCGTGATGCGCCGCCCCGTCTCCCTATAGTTTGTTGCTCGTCTACTGTTGTTCGCCAGCAGGTCCCGGTACTCCTGAGCCCCGAAAGAGCGTGTACTGCCGCAGACCAGCTAGCTGCCGACCAGTGTCAGAGTGCCACAACCAATGGCCCATACGCTACAGTGTTTCAGTAGAAGTCATATAAGCTGGCTCCCCTTTGCGCGCGAGTGTAGCGCTGACCACACCGGCAGCCGCGTCCGATCTATCAGGCCACCACTAGACGACCCTATTCATACACCACCTGCACACAGCCGCTTCTAAGGACCAAGACTCTAATGCTTCGCCCTGGGAGCAGGGGGCTGCGCCGCCTCCTCCTCCTGGAGACGCTGCTGCGCGCGTTGCCACGCCGGTCGCGCCTTGATGCGCTCGATCCACGCGAGCGTGCGCGGGCCAACCTCGTACAGGCCCTTGCGCGACCCGCTCGAGACGCTGTTGAGCGCGAAGAACATCATGAACTGCAGGGAGGGTTAGCGAGCGAGGGCGGGCAGGGTTAGCGATCGCTCGCTCGCCGGTCAGCGACCGGCTGCGGCTACTCACGTCGCCCTCGCCAATCTCCGGCACACCAGAAAAGTTGTTGTTCTTCGCCAGCCACGCCTCGATCTCCTCGAGCATCGCTGTGGCATTCTCCTTGCCCAGCTTCTGCAGGATGCCGTTCATGGTGTTGACGCCACGCAGGAAGAACGGGAGGAAGTACAGCACGCGGTAGCTGCTGATGGCATTCGTGACCTTGCTCGCCGTCAGCGTCGCCTGAAGGTGGAGCATGAGCGAGCCCTCGGCAAAGTGCGACCAGAAGACCGAGTCCTGGCCCGGCTCGCGCTCGAGGCCCGCGGCGGGCGGGTGCGGGTAAGTGGTCAGGAGGCGATGCACGATGGCACCCGACTCGGTGTGCGGCGTGCCGTTGATGCTGACCACAGGCGCCTGGGGGAGGGGTCAGCGGAAGGTGTCAGTGGCAGGGCACCAGAAGGCGACCCCGACGACGCGGGTTGGATTGTCCAAGGGTTAGCGGGCAGCCGGGGCCTCTCCCGGCCGCTGTATGTAACCCACCTTGCCGAGGGGGGACACATCCTTGAGGGTCACGGGCGCGCGGCCCTCCGGCGTTCGCCAGTGGACCTTGACATCGTACGGTAGCTCGAGCTCCTGCACTGTCAGCGGTGGTACGCTCCGAACTCAACCCCCCGGGACACGGACGCACCTCGAGAACCCAGAAGATGCTATCGGAGCGCGAGGCGTTGAGGTGGTGCAGGACGATGGACATGGGGTCAGAGGTGGAGTCAGAGGACAGAGGGAGCACAAGTCGGCGATCGACGATGCAGCTATAAGTATGTGTCGTCTCCTGTCGGCACCGACGTCACTGGCTTCACTGCATCGCGCGGGGTTCCAGGCACGGCAGTGTGATCCAGGTTGGCGACAGCCGCCGACTCTGCCGAAGGGCAGGCCGAAGGTCAGGCCGAAGGGCAAGAAAGCTATTGTGATCGTTGAGTCGTTTGGTCGTTAGGACGTTAGGACGTTAGGACGTCAGCTCGTTAGCTATCCGGGGAGATGCCAGACGCATGCGCCGCCATGGTGCCGGCGCGCTGATGTCGTGCCGTCTGTCAGGAGACGCGGAAAGTACCACGAGGCACGGCAGGCAGGGCGGTGTGAGGTGAGCGCGTGTGGCCTTCGGGCATGCAGGCGAGCCGTTAGCGGCGGGGCGCCGCTGATGCGAACGCACCCGGCCACCGAGCCGCACGCCGCTCTAGCAACAGAGGTTACATGCGGGAATGCTTGGAGATACACTGCCATTGGGTGGGGTCTAGTGGGTGAGGGGGTCCTAGGCGACCAGTCTGAGCTCGCTGCGGCGGTCCTTGGCATACTCGTCCTTGTACTTGTCCCAGACGCTGGGTCCGTCAGCCATACTGTTTCCACCATTGGGCTCTCAACTCACGCCTGAAGGCCTTCGACATAGAGACGGTGGTACTCGAGCACCTCCTCCTGGGTGGGGTTGGGGTTCTGCTTGACGCGGATGGGCGTGCCGACAACGGTGACGATGGGGCGGCGGTACGGCATCAGTCCGTAGTTGTACGTGAATGGTCCGCGGCCGTGGAAGATGGGGAACGTGAACCCGACAATGGACTGGAACCACTTCTGGAACTTGTACAGCTTGGTGCCCTTTTCGCTGTGCAGCTGCTCATAAATGTCGTTCTCGCCAAAGCCGTAGACGGGGACGAGGTCGGCGCCCTCGCGGATCGCGACCTTGACAAAGCCGAAGCGGCTCTTGAGCACCAGGTCGTTGGTGCCCGGGTACGCGGAGAGCGACTCGGACGCGCCGCCGATGACAATGGCGATGGAGTGGCCCATTCTGAGGATGTTGCAGCACGAGCGCTTGGACACGGACGCCAGGCCCAGAGCCATGAGGATGTGGCCGTAGATGGGGATGCGGAAGTTTGCGTCTGGGCCATGTGTCAGTGGGTGCACCGGAGAGAGCGGGACCGGCAAATGAGCGCTTGCACGTACCGAGAGTGAGAAGATGCGGCGTGACGCCTGGGAAGAGCTCCGAGAAGCCCGTCGCGTCGGTGCCAAACGTGCTGAAGGCACCGACGGAGATGATGCCATGAGGGTGGTAGCCAAAGACGTACTTGCGGTCGCTCGGGAGCTCGGCGTCCTTGACGGTGCGGACGGGATAGTAGGCTGCGGCGGTCAGGTCGTCTGTATGCTGCGTCGCGCACCCACCAGCAAAGCTCTTCCAGAACGCCGAGCGGCGCACCCAGTCGGAGCGGTGCCCCCCCTTGGTCTGCCACGCGCGGTCGAAGAGGAACACGATGGTGTAGAGAATCGCCAGGGGCCGGAGATAGTACCAGTAGCTGGGGACGGCGTCAGGCCGTGTGCTGTCGCTGCACGCCGCGCGCGGCGGGGACTCACAATGCGCCGATAAAGACGGTGAGGTTGATGAGGATCATGATTGACCACACAAAGACCGCGGCCGTCTCCCTGCGACGGTGCGCCGGCACGCTCAGCGGCGCGAACCTGGGGAGGGGCAGTCAGAACGGGGAACGCGACCGAGCGGTCAGAACGGGGGACGCGACCGCGAGGTCAGAACAGGGGCTCGCGGCCGGGTGGGACGCACTTGATAGGCGCGGGACGCGGGATGTGGACGTCCTTGAGCGAGACGAGGTCCATGAACGACCCAGAGCGCGAGCTGGCGCGGGAGTCGCTCTTGCCGCCGGCAAAGGCGGCGGCGGCGGCGGCGGCCGCAGTATTGCCCGCGCTGTCGAGTGCGGCGGTGACGTCGGCGAGGACCTTTGGAGGCGGCGAGCGGTCGCTGGCCGCGGGCTCCGGACTGGTGGGGGCCATGGCGGGATGGAGAGAGGAGGTAAGGAGAGTGGGCGGTCGGAGAGAGCGGAGAAGGATGCGATAAATGAGTGTTCAAGGGAGATGGAATAGATAACACACGACTGTGAGTTGTTTCTTCTTCCCATCTCGCCGCCGCCGTCCTGTCTGCACCACCGCAGCGACCACCACGCTCTGCACGGCTGAGCTCGATGCCGAGCTCGCTGCCTCGCGCGCTGCTCGCGCACTGCCGACAACACGGCACGGACATGCATCAGGTCCGTCCGCCCGGGTCGTGCTGGCCGCGACATTTTTTTGCCCTCTCGCCGCTGGACCGGAGCCCGCCCAGACGACCTTGCTGCTGCACTCGTCCCTGGACACCGCGTCCTGGAGCCCGGCCGCGGCTGCTGGACCTGCATGCGCGCAGCCCTGCCAGAGCCGAGCGGCAGTGGCTAGCGCGAATGCTGCGGCAACGGCAGCGTGCCCTGGCCGACGTCGGCAACAGAGCCGCCCACTCCCGACCCCTCGTCCGGACAATGTCTTCCCGTCGTGGACCCAGGCTTGGCATCTGCTGCATCGCGCGGCTGCAGGGGTGCGCTGGGGGTGCGCTGCGTGGTGCGCTGCGTGGTGCGCTGCATGGGCTGCGCTGCATGGGCTGCGCTGCTCCAGCCTTGGGCCTGCTGTGCCCACGAGCGCGCCATGAGAGACCGCGCGCGCGTTCGTGTCGACCGACTCGTAACCGGCGACCAGCAGGGCAGCCGTGGCTTATCGCCCCTCGCGTGTGCCGGTCATCTAATCGCTTTTGATCCTGTCCATCCATCCATCCACCATCTCGCCTGGTGCGTCGGCCGCTCCTTGCTGCCACGATGCGAGGCGTCGACGGCGCTCATGGCTGCCCGCGGCGCACGCTGAGACCGCATGCGAGCGTCTGACGCGCTGCGGGCGCCCTGCTCTGCCTGGTCTCTGACGGTCCCGTGCTAATGGTGTATCCTCGTTGCCTCCAACTCTGCCGCCAGACAGTGTCCACGACAATGTCCGAGATGGAATACGGCCATCCCATCCAACCTCGCTGACCTGCAGCGCACTGACTCTCCCACCCGCCGCGGCCCGAGATCTGATCAAAGGTACCCCACCCCGCCTCGTCGCCGGGCTGAACGCACTGCGGACCGTGCAATACGCACCGTGCCCGACACAAACACGTCCAGCACTGCTGGGAGCGAATTGTATGCAGTGCTCAGAGTCCGTCAAGGGGTCCGCAGGGGGAAACGCATCATCCTCACTCACAGAACTGTGGCCACACTCTAACCCATCTCTCACCACATCCAACTCACGCCACTCACTTGCGACCATTGCCTGCCGCTGCCCCCTACGTGACCCGTGGCATGGCTATACGGTACCTTCTCCTAACCAATCTCGTCTTGTGCGCGGGTGCGCACCTGGCGCTACCTGACCTGTCGCCAGTAGGCCTGTCTCCAGTAGACGCTTCTCGCTTTCTGCGACCGCGCTCGACGCCGCCCCCTCGGCTACCGGCCGGCGACGCACCACATGAATACCAGGCCCCCACAGCCCGCGCCCTGCCCCGCGGACGGGCCGTCCTCGTCGCTGTCGCCGACGCCGGCGCCGCCGCGGCCCCCGATCAGCCACACTCGCGCCTCAACAACGTCACCTTCAACTGGACGCTGACCGACATGGACACGATGCTCCAGTACACGCCTGCGCCGGCCGGCGACACCGACGGCGCCTGGCGCAATATCTTTACCGGCAGCGACCCGCCCGCGGCGAGCGGCCAGAGCGTCGTCGGCCGCGGCACGTCCATGCACTCCACATCGCTCGCTGGCGCGTATGTCACAGTCAACTTTGTTGGCACGGGTATTTTCCTGCTGGGCACGGCCGGCGACACAGGCACCCGCCTGCGGCTCACGGTCGACGGCGTCAACGGCGACTATACGCCCGCCCAACTCGATTCCCCGCTGCTCACGTTCGCTAACAACCTGCCGTTCGGTGCCCACACAGCAGTTCTGTCGCTGCTGCAAGGGAGCGTGTCGCTCACGTCTGTCAAGGTGGAGACTAGTGTCCTCACCCAAGCGTGCGTGATGAACTAGGTCGATGGGACAGAATCCTCATTGCAGTCCCTCCTTTAACGTCTCCGAGTCCACCGAGACACCTACGCTGGACTCTGGCAACAAGCCCAGCCCCTCCTTTACGTTCAGGGGGGACTGGAACCCCGTGACCACCATCGGCGGCGACTGTGAGTCTGCCGACTCCACCACCTCTGAGCCCCAGCGTCCACCCAATCTGTACCATACCCCGCCGTCAACGGCCAGCCAGGCAGCTCGTTCCTTTACGCTGTCCCGCCCAACACATCCTTCCTGCTCGTCAACGGCTCGTCGCAGCCCGTTCTTTCGTACTACTCGGTCAAGCTCGAGCCGGGGCCCCCATACGGTCTCGCCGAGCAAACGCTCAACGCCATGCAGGGCTTCTGCAACGGCGTGAACCTATTCATGAGCCCGCTCGACCCACAGGTCAAGTACAGCCTCAACTTCACCGTCCAGGGCATCAATCTTCTGAACGGTGTGGTTGGCGTGCACAGCATCACGACCTTTTCTTCAAACTGGTACGAGCGGCGCGGTAGGCGGCAGCTGACGAGCCACCCAGGGCAAACGGCACGTCGCCGTCATCTACAAGTCGGTCGGGGCAGGGCGATGCAACAGCCAGTCCCAGCGGGAACAACGACGGCGGTAGTTCAGGCGGCACCAACATTGGCCTCATCGTCGGCGCTGTCGTTGGCGGTGTCGTCTCTGTCCTCGCACTTGGCGCCCTTATTACCGGCGGCTGCCTGTTGGTCCGTCGCAAGAAGAAGCGCACGAGGCCGTGAGCAGACCATCCTGCCCTCTGTCTGACGACCAGCTCCCACACCCGTCCGGACAACTTCGTCGTCGACGAAGACTACGCTGCCTCGCCATTCGTCGCCCCCGAGCCTCGTGAGGAATAAAACCCCTGCTACCCCGCATATCCCGCTGACGACAGGCATGTCCATCGTGTCTGACTCGTCCTCATCGCCCCTCGCCGGTCCCCACGGCATTGCACACTCGCCCGCAGACGCCATACCGTCCCCGCCGGCCGCCGCCCATGCGCGCAGGCGGGGGCACGGGCATGGCCGCGGCGGCTCCGGCTCTGCCCGCCGCCGCAGGGGCTCCTTCGCACTCGGCGTGCGCAACCCCGACAACTCGCAGGGGATTGAGATGAGCGTACGCGACCCCGCGACGCACGCGCACACCGTGGCTGAGCAGAAGCGCGCCGCTGCGCGCGCGTCCCACTTTGATGCGGCATTTGGGCTCGAGCCCCACACGCGCATGGGGACGGGGATGCAGGAGACGGATGCGGGGCCGATGACCCTGCCACCCAGCTACGACCCGAGCTGGGCGGGCGACGTTCCGTTCACCGAGCCGCCAAAACCGGGGGTGGGCCCGGGCGCGGAGCACCAAGTCTTGTTACTTGGCGATCTGAACCTGAGCGCCGGTCCGAGTCCCACGCCGAGCCCGCGGTCCGAGGTGGGCCCTGGTCGTTAGTGTCAAGCCACTGGGGGTTGGGCGTGCGGCCTCGACGCAGCTGCGTGGATTGTCGGCTGGTCTGCGCGCTGTCAGTTGCTATAGGTCATCCAGTAGAGCATGGACTCGTTGTTCTGTCGCGTCTGGTCTCTTCGGCTGTCTCCCCGACCGGTACGACTAACGGACAATCGGGGAATCGACCATCACGTGACTCCACGACGTCATGGTGGCAACACACTGCGCGAGCCAGCATGCCTAGCGGCTACTCGTCAGTTCCAACATCTCGCTCTTCTGTCCATTTCTCCTCTGGCAACTATCGCTACAATGAGCAAGGCCTGTCTCGTCCGCGGTTCGATCAGTATGTGCTCGTAGCTGCCCTGCGCCCGCGCTTACAACGCCGTCAGACATCGACGAGTTCTACTACATCCCGCACATTGTGCGGCCCGGCGAGACCATCGCGTCCACGGGATTCGCGCGCAAGGCAGGCGGCAAGGGCGCGAACCAGGGCTACGCGTGTGGACGTGCAGGCGGAACGGTGGTGCTGCACGCGCAGATTGGTGAGGACGGCAGTGAGATTCGCGCCGCTATTGCCCGGGGCGGCGTCGACGTCGCCAGGGTGCGCGTGGTGGAGGGCGAGGTGAGTGCCAGCGGGTTGGCCAGGGGGCCTTGCGAGGGGAGGAATGCCGCTGATGCGGTAGGTAACTGGCCGTGCGATCATTCAGCGTGCCGAGGATGGAGAGAACAGCATTGGTGAGTCGCCTGTTGGTCTGTTCCGAGCGGGGTCCGAACCCCTCACGGATGTCGGCCTCGCCTTTGATGTCTCCATTACTCACGTACAGTTCTCCACGCCGGCGCCAATTTCGCGCCTTCCGGAGAGTCGTCCCCGAACCTTGACGGCTTCACCCACCTGCTCATCCAGAACGAGATTCCCTTGCAAGACACGCTGGCCTACCTGCGCGAGGCGGGCGCGCGCGGGATCGTCTCGGTGTACAACCCCTCGCCGATGCCGACCAAGGACGTCCTACGTGCCTTTCCCTGGGAGTGCCTCAGCATCCTGATCGTCAACGAGGGCGAGCTGGCCGCCATCTTCTCCGTCTTTGAAGACACGCCTGTGGACGCGTCGCTGTCTGTCGCGGACACATCCATTGCGCAAATGCACGCGCTCCACCGCGCCAAGGGCTTCAACGACAAGATTGCGATCATCACAACGATTGGTCCCGATGGCGTCGTCCTCCTCGACCCCAGGCGCGACCCCGGCAAGCCCGAAGTGTCGTCCTTCCCAGCCGTCAAGGTGCGCAAGGTTGTCGACACGACAGGCGCTGGCGACACGTTTGCGGGCTATGCGGTGGCCATGATGATGGAGAAGGGCGACGATGCGCCCCTCAAGGACATTGTGCCGACTTGTCTGCAGGTGAGTCCATGGCGACATGCGGCTCGCGTTCCCTCGACTGACCCGCAGGCCTGTGCACTCACTGTCGAAACCGCAGGCGCCATGGAGAGCATTCCGGCCCGCAAAGACGTGGAGGCGCGTCTCGCTGAGCGGTCAGCGCAGTGACAGGCGAAATGGTAGCGGGACGGCACCTGATCTGGCAACATTGAACAAGTATATGCACAGCTTTCAATCACGCTGACACTGGTACGGGCAGCGACTGATGAGTCGCCTCGCTGGGACGCAGGCTGAGTGCTAATACCATTGCTTGTTGCCTCTTCCGGGGGTGGAGGCGGGCACCATGGCATGGCGACCGGAGAGACCCGAGACGTGCTTGTCAGCCGTTCAGAAGATTTGATCACCGTCGTCGTGCAAGGTCCTTCAGTCCAAGGTCCTCTGCCCGCACAATGCTGTACGCGCCTGGCTGTCCGGCCCCGCCCCAACTACTCCTTGCTGCTCCGGAACACGCCATCATGACCCACGCGCTGCAGACTGGCGCCCACATTCGGAATCGATACTGTGACCTCATCTGACGATCGTCTAGGGAGATGTTCTTCCGAATGCCAGCGGCTTGCCCAGCGCGGACACGAGTCGAGCAGGCTACCTGGGTGTGGAGGGCTCTGTCGTCTCTCCCAACCCCGCAACAACATCGTCCTAGAAGATGCAAGGATGTGTCAGCTCACGGGTTGGATACGAGAGCGATCCAGCTCTCGGCAATTCGGCAACTTGGCACCGGGCACCGGCGACATAAGAACCCGACTCGAATTTTGTTTGCGTTGCCGAAGATAGCGTTGCGATCCGATTGTTCCCTACGTCGGCAGGAGGCCGAGATGCGCGGCCCAGTGTATAAAGTGCTCTCTTCCCGAGGAGGGTGAGCTCGTGCTGCCCTGTCCTTCTGCACCATGTCCCGGCCAGCCAGCCCCGACCACCACCGCCGCCCGTTCGCGGACGGGCTCTACGGCCACCACCTGAGCGACGCGCCCGCGCGCCCGCCGCCCTCCGACCTCGAGTATGTCCGCTCCATCAGCCCGCGCCTGCGGTCGAGCATTGACGGCGACCTCGAGACCGAGCTGGAGCGCGCCGAGACGCGCGCGAGCAGCCCGCACGGCGCGGGCGCGGGTGCGGGCTCGGGAGGTGCCAACGACGACAGCGACACGCAGCACCAGCAGCAAGACAAGGAACACGGGCTCGCGCGTGTGCCGTCCCTCGGACCGCCGCCAGACGGCGGGTGGCAGGCGTGGCTGTGCGTCTTCGGCGCGGCGTTTGTTATCTTCTGCGTGCTCGGATACGGTGAGTATCCGCGTGTGTTTGCGTGCCCTACGAGGAGGGGGCCCATCGGTGCTGTCCACTGGCTGACGCGCTCTACCAGTAACGGGCATGGGCCAGCTCCAGGCATACTACCTCGCGCACCAGCTGCGCGACTACTCGACCTCCGATGTCTCATGGATCGCGTCGCTGCAAATCACCCTGACCTTTGGCGGCGCCGTCATCTCGGGCCGCCTGTTCGACGCGTACAATGTCCGTCCGCTCGTGGTCCTCAGCACCGTCTGCGCGTGCGGCTCGCTGGTCGCCCTCGCGTGTAAGTTGGCCCGCTGCGGGCACGGCACAGCTCGCGCCTGCCTTGCCTCCGCTAACACACTAGTCGCGCACAAGTACTACCAGATTATCCTCGCGCACGCCGCGTTCGGGATCGCGAGCTCGATCGTCTACTCGCCGGCGACGGGCATCGCCGCGCATTGGTTCCTCCGCCGGCGCGGGACAGCCGTCGCCGTCATCATGTCCGGCGCAGGCCTCGGCGGCGTCATCTACCCTCTGATGGTCAAGAACCTCACGGACAGGTTATGTGAGTCGCGGGGCGCGCGAGGTGCAACACCCTCATGAAATGGGTATTCCAAGCCTCCTCCCTAACGACCCCAGCGTTCCGCAACGCGGTGCTCACCCTTGCGGGCATCCACTTCTGCCTGATGCTGCCTGGGTGTATCTTCATGCGCAAGCGGTTACCCAACCGCCCGCCCGTCCCGTTCTCGGCGCTAGCACGGCCATGGAGCGATAGAAGATACGTCTTCCTCGTAGCCGGCCTGTTCACCGGTGCCCTTGCGTGAGTACTGCCCTCCAAGCAAGCGAGCGCACCGCTCATTCACTCCCCAGCACGTTCTCGCCCTACTTCAACGCGACGCTGTACGCGCGCACGAACAATGCCTCGCCTCAAGTTGTCGGGTATGCGGTGACAATCCTGCAGGCGGGCAACTTTGTTGGGCGCATCGCCTCGGGCCCCCTCGCTGACCGCCTCGGTACGTGGCTCGTCTTCATCACCGCCGCGTTCCTCGCGGCACTAAGCCTGTTCGCGTTCTGGGTCGCACCGATGAACCAGGGCGCGGCGATTGCGGGCCTCGTCCTGTACGGGGCAACGTCGGGTGCACATATTACGCTCATCCCCGCGGCGACGGCGACCATCTCGCCGACGCACGAGATCGGACTCCGCCTCGGGCTCGTGTGGACCGTCATGGCGACGCCAATGCTGCTGGGCCCATTTATTACCGGCGAGCTTATCGGGGTCGCGCACGGCGTGTTCAAGTGGGCTGGCCTGCTGGACGGGTGTCTCTTTACACTAGCCACCGTTCTCCTCATCGTCGGGATAGTGTGGAAGCGCGGGAAACGGGACACATCGGCGGCCTAACAGTCGCTGCGGTGCAGCTGGCCCTCTATATTGCAATGTGCAGCTGCGCAACTCATCTCGGCCATTCTCTCATCTCATGTCTGTACTGGATAATAGTTAATCGTTGTTGACCACTCGTCTGCCGCGATAATAATTAATCAATCGTCGTTAACCACTCCTCTGCCGTCTTCCGCCCACATACATGCATTGCATTCATCGCACCCACCTAACATGCCGCTCGTCCGTCATCGCTGGAACCTCCGGGCCGCCCCAGCACCCGCTCCGCTGGGTGGAGCAGAGAGTCGCGGTGTCGGCCACTTGTACAATTACCACACTGTCAGTCGCAACGCTACCGCTCTCAGAATCAGATATCGCTCAAGAGAAAACTATAGTTACACACGGGTTCCTGTCCCGCCGCGCCTACATCCACCACTTGTGCTCCCAGTAGTCGCCTCTCGTCATCGTCCGCAACAGCTCCGGATCGCTCAGAGCAGGCTTCATGATGACGGGCGCGGAAGTACGGATGGGGTACTCGGCCATGCGCTCGTGCTCGCTGCGTTGGGACGGGAGACCGGGGATGGGAATCCGGATGGTTTGCGAGGTGACGGCGGTATGCGAAGACTCGCCCCAGTTTGGGCGGAATAACCAGAAGATGCCCTCCTTGCCATTCTGCGCCGATTGCCCGTCCGCCGACTCGTCTGCTGGTCGGCTGAGCTCAGGCCTCGGAAGGCCCCTGTCCTTGGAGGTGTCGCACGCGCTTTCCTCTGCGTCCATGTCGTTGTCGTCGCCTGCGGTGTCGAGCAAGGCCATCTGCTGCTGGCGCACGTGGTACAGCACCGCCATGTCCTGAACGGCAATGACAATGTCCCGCAAGTCGGCCATGGCGCCACCTGCCGTGCTTTAGAAAAGGCATCAGACATGTCGGGCTCACCAGTCTTGTTCGGGCCATGAGACTCGACAACCATGAACTGCTGGAGCTCCCGCAGCACCGCGAGATGCTTTTCAGTGAATGGGTTGCGGAACATGTCGGGGCTCATGGTCGGGCATATGAGGACCGGGGTGGTCGGGGACAGCGAGCGGATGAGAGCGAGCTGATCGCGTTAGCCACGGTGGTTCACTGCACGAGTCACGGACCGAGGTGCTGTCGCTCAGGCCCGAGGCAATCTTGGCCAGCATGTCTGCCGAGCAGGGCGCCACCAGGACGAGGTCGGCCCATTTCTGGAGCTGCTGTCAGCGGTCGCTCTCGGCTTGTTCACACATACTTCCTGGTGGAGAAGCATGTCGCCGGGCTGTTGCCATCCCTGAGAGGTCAGAGGCAGCACGGGGGGGGGGGGGGGGGGGGGGGCCCCCCCTGGTCCCCCCCCCCCCCCCCCCCCCCCCCCCCGCGGGCCGCCCCGGCCCTCGCCG
>JALJEG010000008.1:134065-205180 GCA_023653615.1 Apiotrichum siamense
GGGGGGGGGGGGGGCCGGTGGGGGGGGGGGGGGGCGGGGGGGGGGGGGGGGGGGGGGGGGGGGGGGGGGGGGGGGGGGGAGTCGCCTCTGGTCTCACCGCCCAATCATCCTCGTCACCCCACATGCGGATGCCCCAGCAGTGCTCGTCTTCGCCGTCGTCTGGCAGGTTCCACGCGATGCGGATGGCGTCGTCCAGCTGGCGCTGGTGGAAGAAACGCAGTGCGTCGCGACGCACGAGAAGCTGGACCGAGATGGTCCCATCCTGGGTGTTAGACGGCGACAGGACGCAGACCACACGCTCTGGCCCACCTTGGTGAGGGCACTTGCTATGCTCGGCACGTGTCGACAGTCGTCGGCGGCGGAGACGACAAACGCAACGCGGAACACGCCGTCCGGCGACGCCGGGCGGTTCTCCGCCGCGCGAAAGGGCACCTTGGCCTTGATGGGCGGCAGGCCGCGCTGTGGCACCGGCGTGTGCGTCCCGTGCGGATGCAGGGCGGCGACATCGAGGTCCATCTGCTGCTCGCGCAGCCTCTGCTTGGTCTGGTGCTGCCTGAGCTGCGTCGCGCAGCAGGCGGAGGCGGGCGGGACGGGGTCCTGGTCCCCGATCTCCAGCCGGGGGAGGATGAACGCGGTGGTGGCCGTTGCGCGCAAGGGGGGCTCCATGCTGACAGACCAGTGTTCTTGTTCTTGTTGATGGATGGGGGATGTCGAGGACCAAACAAGCGGTCGTGCGCGGCTCGCGAGATGGACGAGGACGACACGCGCCGCCGCCGCTTCTGCCGCCGCCGGCATCGCCCGCCGCCCCTCTGACGTCACCGCGCTCCCACCGGCCCTCCCGCCGGAGCGACGCCGAGCGGGTGCTCCGAGAGGGGGAGCTAGGCGGCGACAAGACGAGGAGCCGTGCTGGGCCTCTTGGCTCTCGACGCTCTTGATGTTCTTGGCCCTCGTCGGAGATTGGGCAGCGCGCGGGTATATCGGCGGGCTGTGGGCGGGCTTCCAGCTGCCGCTGCTCGCTACCGTCGGCAACCGTCCACGAGCTATCGGCCGAATCCGACGCGCCCACGCTGGCCCTGCGGCCAGGAGCGAGAAATGTTGGCACTGCAGCACGTCTTGCGCGACGCTGGCGCTCCATGCATGGCGGGCGACCTTTATCGTTTGCTCCGTGTGCTATCGGACACTCTGGCGCGACGTCGCAGGGAATGCCGCGCGCGTAGAGACTCGACTCTGGAACCCATCCCTCTTGGATCCACGCCCCGAACGGCCATGGCAGCGACGGCACCGGCGGCAGCAGCGGCCGATGACCGACGTCCCGCGCCTCCCGCCCCTCCCGCACCGTCTACGGCTCTGGAAGAGAAAGTAGACACCATGGACACGGACAAGGCGCACCTCGACAAGGACCCCGGAGACGGAAGCGACACGGAATCGACCGCCGACGAGGCAGACGGCGGGACCCGCCTCCGGGACCTCACAGTCGCGACCGAGATCCCATATCACAAGCGCGAGCATTGGTGGTGAGCAGCGGGTTGCTGGCGCTCGCTGGCCCGAGCGCGCGCCGTCTGACACGTACAGGCAGCTATGGAGACCAAGTCGCCCGCCCCCTCCCCCGAGGAAGAGCCTCGCGGATGCACCCGAGCTGCCACTCGCAACAGCCAACATTGCGTCTCTCATGACCTTCCATGCAAGTCCCCAACCTGACGTTGCGCTGACCGCGACAGTGGGTCTCTCCGATCATGCGGCTGGGGTATCAGCGGCCCCTGCAGGCCACCGACCTGTGGAAGGTTGACCCCTCGCGAGAGGCCGACTACCTGTCTGCCAGGTTTATAGAGGCACTGGACAAGCGCCAGAAGGATGCCGCAGACTGGAACGCCAAGCTGCCGACGATGCCCGCCCCGTGGCAGAAGCGCGCCAAATGGACCGCAACGGCCGCAGTCCGGCGACGCTTGCCTGAACAGTACCGCAAGTATGGCCCAGACGCAACCGCCGCCCAACGACGCGCGACCCTCGAGGCCGAGTGGCGAGGAAACAGTGGCACAAAGCATGGTAGCGTCGTCTGGGCCCTCAACGACACATTTCCGAGATTCTGGTGGGGAGGTGAGTCTCTCTGGCCCCTCTGGTCCCTCTGGTCCCTCTGGTCCCTCTGGCCCGTGGCAAACACTCACAAGACAGGCATCTTCAAGGTGTTTGGGGACGCCGCGTCCCTCATGTCACCATTGGTTATCAAGGCTCTCATCAACTTCAGCAAAGAAGGTATGTTGGCTGCACCACTCGCCGGATCTTACCATCTCAGTGTATGCAGCACACCAGGGCAACGGCGAGCATCCCAACATTGGTCGCGGCATCGCCATGGCCTTTGGCCTCTTCTTCCTGACAGTCATGCAATCGCTCTGCACGCACCAGTTCTTCTTCCGCTCAATGGAGACAGGTGCGCTCGCACGCGCGGCGCTCATCTCGGCCACATACAAGCGCGGTCTCAAGCTCAGCGTCGGCGCTCGCTCGCAGCATCCCAATGGCAAGCTCATGGCATATCTGAGTACAGATGTAGGTGTCCAACCACCAGAGAGAAAACAGCAAACTGACACTGCTCAGATTTCTCGCATCGACTATTGTGCACAATGTAAGTCGCTCTCATGTCGCAACGCCCTCACTGACACGCATAGGGTTCCATGCTGTAAGCGCGCTTCACCTTCGCCACTGACCTGCAGATCTGGACCGCTCCCATTCAGCTCATCGTAACACTCATTCTGCTGTGTCTCCAGGTTGGTGCTCCGCCGTCGCACTCGCTGACAGCAAGATTGGCGCATCCGCCCTCGCTGGCTTTTCGCTCTTCATCCTCCTTACCCCGCTCCAGACATACATCATGAAGCTAAGCTTCATGGTCAGGAAGAAGTCAAACGTAAGTCGAACGACCGGCCCGCCTGCTGACCTCGCAGAAATGGACAGACGGAAGATCGGGCCTCCTTCAAGAACTACTCGCGTCCATGCAGATCATAAAGGTCTTCACCTATGAGATTCCGTTCCTCAAACGTGGGTGCGCTAGTGTGGCAGGCGCTGACTCTAGGCCTCGCATTCTTCCGTGGAAAGGAGATGGTCAGTGTTCGCAAGATCTTGTTCATCCGCGCCGGCAACCAGGCGATGGCATTCAGCATTCCCGCACTCGCTTCCGTTCTATCGTTTGTGACATACACTTCCACTCATGTCGGCCTCAATCCGGTTAGTGTTGAACCTCGGAGAGCCGTCTGACCCACCAGGCGCTCATCTTCACCTCGCTGGCGTACTTTAATCTTCTTCGCCAGCCGCTCATGTTCCTTCCTCGCGCGCTGTCCACTGTTACCGACGCGCAGACCGCTGCAGACCGCCTGACGGCCCTGTTCGAGGCGGAGGTATCGGACGCAACACACAACGTTGACCCCAACCTCGACGTTGCTATTCGCGTCAAGGACGGCTGCTTCCAGTGGGAGACGGTGCTTGGACCCGAACAGCTTGCAACAGAATCTGGAAAAGGCAAGGGAAAAGGCAAGGACAAGAAACACAAGAGCGAAAAGAGGAAGGAGAAGGACGACACGGCCGAGGCCTCCGAGAAACCGTTCGAGATCAAGCATCTCAACATGGAAGTTCCGCGTGGCCGGCTCGTGGCCATTGTCGGCCCAGTGGGGAGCGGCAAGAGCAGCATCCTCTTGGGCGTGAGTATGTTTCGCAACCTATGACTAACACGTCTCAGCTACTTGGCGAGATGCGCAACACGCAGGGGTCGGTCATGTTTGGTGGGCAACTCGGATACTGCCAGCAGTCAGCCTGGATTCAGAATGCGAGCCTGCGAGAGAACATCGTCTTTGGGCGTCCGTGGAACGAGACCCGCTATTGGCAGTGTGTCCGAGACGCCAGTCTGGTGCCCGATCTGGAGATCCTCGCGGATGGCGACTTGACTGAGGTAAGTGGTATTGAGCATAGACGCAAGAGGTCGCGACTCACACTGCAGATTGGTGAGAAGGGCGTCAACCTTAGTGGCGGCCAGAAGCAACGTGTCAATATTGCGCGTGCTCTATACTTCAACAGCGACATTGTTGTGAGTAATCACATACTGGCACAGCCGCCCATGTACTCAACGCACACAGCTCTTCGACGATCCCCTCAGCGCCGTTGACGCGCATGTCGGCAAGGCATTGTTCAACGAGGCCATTCTTGGCCTGCGTCGCGCCGGCAAAACCGTAGTGCTCGTAACGCACGCTCTGCACTTCCTAACTGAAGTCGACTACATTTAGTGAGTTGCCTCTATCCGATCTCATCTAATCACCAGCACAATAGAGGACGGCCATGTTGTGGAGGAGGGAACGTACGATGACCTGATGACCTCGAAGGGCGCGTTCCACACCCTCATGGACGAGTTTGGTGGGTCCGGGGCCGCCAAGGACGAGGAGGAGGCCGCCGAAGAGGAGGAGGCCATTGAGGTCGCCAGCGTTCACGAGCCGACAACGGCCGAGGAGAAGATCGAGAAGATCACCAAGAAGCAGATGGGCAAGGCAGCGGGTACAGGCAAACTTGAGGTAGGCTGCCTTAGGTTATGGTGCGCTAACCCCCAGGGACGACTCATGATGTCCGAGGTTCGCAAGACTGGATCTGTGAGCGGCAAGGTGTATGCTGCATATCTTCGCGCTGGCAAAGCAGCCTTCACCCTTCCCGCGACCCTTATCTTCGCCGTCACAATGTGAGCAGAAAGCACCGGGGACAAAGCTGACGCCACAGGCAAACTGCTCAAGTACTCTCGACGTAAGCCCTTGGCCTACCCGCACCGTTGCACGCGCTGACCAACAGGGTGTGGATCATCTGGTGGGAGGCGGACTCGTTTAATCGCTCCAACGCCTTCTACCAGGGCATGTACGCGATGCTTGGCCTCTCGCAGTCGGTACTCATGTTCGGTCTCGGCGCGTCGATGGGCATGATGTCGTACTTTGCCTCCAAGAATTTGTACACGAACGGTTTACGGCGCGTCTTCTTCAGCCCCATGTCCTTCTTTGACACGCAGCCCCTCGGCCGCATAATGGGGTGTGTACACAGTGCCGAGACTTGACCAACGCGAGCTGATGACTTACACTCAGAATTTTCGGAAAGGACATTGACACGATCGACAACCAGCTCGCAGAGGCCCTGCGTATGCAGGCAGTCACTCTGATTACGCTCCTGGGCTCGGTCATCATCATCACAGTGTACATTCACTATTTTATCGCCATTATCTTTGTCATTGGGCTTGGATATTGGTACTTTGCTCGTGAGTTTGTGGGTTGCGCGCGGCGGGCACGTCAGGTCTCATGGGCTCGCGTACTGGTAGACTGGAGGGCATGACTAACACTTCGTTCAGAGTTCTACCGCACATCGGCGCGCGAGGTCAAGCGTCTCGACTCCATGCTGCGCTCACTGCTATACTCGCACTTCTCTGAGTCGCTGAGCGGCCTGGCCACGATCCGCGCGTACGGCGAGACGGACCGCTTCATCAAGGATAACGCGTATTACATGGACCTCGAGGACCGCGCTTACATCCTGGCCGCATCGAACCAAAGGTGGCTCGCCGTCCGCCTCGACTTTCTCGGTGGTTGTCTCGTCTTTGCCGTCGCTGTCATGTGCGCCAACGGCGGCGGTGGCATCAGCGCCGCACAGGTCGCCCTGTGTCTGACTTACATGACCCAGATCACCCAGATCTTTGGCATGCTGACCCGCCAGTCTGCCGAAGTGGAGAACTCGAGTGCGTGGCGATTGTCCATCCTGTGCTAACTCGTAGTGAACTCGGTGGAGCGCATCCAGTACTATTCGGACGGTTCTCTCCCCCAGGAGAAGCCGTACGAGATCCCCGAAACGCAGCCTCCACCCACGTGGCCGTCTGAGGGCCGGATCGTGTTTGACAAGGTCGTCATGTCGTATCGCGCTGGCCTCGCGCCAGTCTTGAAGGGCATGTGCGTACCAGTCTGCCGCAGAAGGACCGTGTCCTGACATGTACAGCTCTGCCGAGTTCAAGCCCGGCGAAAAGATTGGCATCATTGGCCGCACCGGTGCTGGCAAGACGTCCATTACGGTCGCGCTATTCCGCCTTGCCGAACTTACGTCTGGCACAATAACAGTTGACGGGATCGATACCTCGACCCTCGGATTAGAGATTCTCCGCTCCAGCATGAGCATCATCCCGCAGGACCCCGTGCTGTTCAGCGGCACGCTGCGGTCCAACCTCGATCCGTTTGACAGGTGCGACGACGCGCAGCTGTACGACGCGATGAAGCGCGCCTGCCTATTGGACCCCGAAGACGCGACCGCTGCGGCTGAAAACGCCGCCGGCGGGGAGGTCCGGAAGCGCTTCATGCTCGACATGGCCATCGATGACGAGGGGTCCAACCTGTCCATTGGCGAGCGCTCGCTCGTGTCCCTCGCGCGTGCACTGGTCAAGGACGCGCGCATCGTTGTGCTCGACGAGGCGACCGCGGCGGTTGACCTGCTGACCGACGCCAAGATCCAGCAGACCATCCGCACCGAGTTTGGTGGGCGAACGCTACTGTGTATCGCCCACCGCCTGCGCACGATCATTGGGTGGGACCGCATCCTGGTCATGGACGCGGGCGAGGTGGAGGCGTTTGACACGCCGCTCAACCTGTTTGAACGTGAGGATGGGCTGTTCCGCACCATGTGCGACCGGTCCAGCATCTCGCGCGACGAGATTGTTCGTGCCCGAAAGGAAGAGACGTTTACGTCTTAGGATACGCCATATTTTTGTCTGCTAATTATTGATGCATTGGTTCATCTTCTGGTATGGTCCGGTTTATCTGGCGGTGACCATCGTAGATGTTGAAGAGCACCAACACCCGTTCAGTATGACATGCTGAACGTGGACATGGCATCCAGTTATATAGTTGAAATTGCCATGCACGAGCGTGTGTGCAAGCAACATTCATCCACAAACAACAGCTTAACTGAACTGGTTTTGTGGATTCTTTCATGAACGCGCATCGTGGTGGGCATTCGAGCGCGGTGGACTTCTTACCTTGTTCTGCTATAATACTACCATACCACAACGTGTCGACAATGCCCATGAAACCACCTCAGTAGGTTGTCTACAGGCCGTGGTCTTGCTTAATGGACTAGGAGGTCGTATTGCCTCTTCGCGCGTCTTCGCCTTGTGCTTCTCGGGGGCCACGCCAGGCTGCACATCAGGTCTGACGTAGGGCAGCATCACGTTGATCTCGTCCTCAGAGTCCGAGGGGTTAGTGAGATTGATGAAGACGTAAGTGCTCTTCTCGGCAATGTCAGGGGGTCCTTGCACTTGTGCTTGGATCGACGGGGGCAATCGACGATATCGAAGTCTCTTCTCCGTTATCAACTGGAGCTCTAGGACGCCAACCACGCACTAGCCACTTTTCGTCTTACGCTTGACATCAACTGCGTCCGTTAGCAGCCCCTCTTTGCTAGCAGTTTGGCAGCCCTATCATTCGCAACAACAGCCTCAGGGTTGTAGGGGGTTGGGGATATGTGGCGAGCTATCAACCTCTGATCAGTGCCGTTCTGCTACATGTGAACGCTGTGACCCGAGTTTACAGGAGCACAAACCACAGTGTGGGTGAACGCACCCATTGGCACCGCAAGGATGGGAACAAGGTCATGCTTGAATCCGGTGAGCGCTGGCAGAGAGAGCGGCTCGACTGGACAAGCTGAACAGACCTCCAATGACATGCAGCTGCAGAAGGATGACAAAAAATCAAACGCGTCACATTTCACCAACACAAGTCACTCGCGAACTCGGAAATCGAGCGACCATCCCCAAGGCGGCTCCGCTCGCTGCAGTCGCCGAGTCTATGGCTCGTTCCCTTTACCAGAAACATCTGCCCATGGACCGATGTGCCCGCCGTGTCGGTGGTGTTGGGGCAAGGTCCATCTAGGGCCTTAGTGCGCGCCCCAAGGCCGTCCAGATCCAGCCGCGGTAGAGTGTCTGCCAGCCCTCCTCTAAGACAATCGTGCGGATCGCATGCACAAAGCCGGTGTACTTTGGGAGGGGCGGTCGAAGGGTGACAACGTCGTCTTCGGTCGACGACGTACGGACCGCAGCACTGTCCAAAGGTTCCTCGCCGCTAGTACCCACACTGTCCAAAGGTCCCTCGTCGCCAGTCCCCACACTGCCCTGCACAGAGAGCTTTATAATGACAACTTGGAGGGGAACCACCCAGAGTGTGGATACGACCCTGAGGAGGAAGGAGATAGCAATGCTCACGCGTATTGTGTCATCCTCGCGGGGGAATGGAGAGAAAGGCATGAGCATTACGACGGAAACGAGGGCCACGAGACCGTTGAGGACGGAGCGTATTAACACAGCCGTCGCGACGCCCGGAAGCAAGTACAGTCGGTAGAGCGCCTCGTACTCGTGAGGCGTTAGCAGCAGTCGAAGTGAGCGGCGAATGCTGAACGGCAGTCGGTAGGGAGTGACCACAGCGCGGTTGATCACAATCATCAATGGCAAGAGCAGCATTGTGATACTGGTGCCAATCAGATAGGAAACAGCCAGGGCGACGAGAAATGTCCTGCTCGATGGCATTCGCACTGAGGTGGTCTCCGTCCAGTCACTGCTGGCCAAAGCTGCGAGCCTGCGCGGAACGACAGACGTCAAACCCTCCGGAGGCGACCCCTTATCGATGGCGGCCAGGACTACACCGAAAAGAAACCACTGGTAGACAGAAAGAACGATAGAGAGAAGCTTGGCATATGCGCCTGGTACCAGTCAGCGGTGTACAAAAAGCAGTCACACACCCTTATACAGGCCCCACCAGCCCTCCAGCGCCATGGTACGCTGTAGGGTGGCAAAGATGCCGCTCAGCGGGTTGAAGGGTGCGGGGCTGTGGTGGTCAGCGCTGCGCGTCGCAGACAGGTGCATTCCGACGCTGCGGTCGTCGGCAGTACACTCACGGAGGCTCGTCTCCCTCTCCCTCGAGGGCGATGCTCTTGGGGGCATACTGGGCACGGAGGCGGGTGAATGCGGCGTCGAATGGGTAGGTGAGAGGAAAGGGCAGGGGGGAGTATAGGATGACAAAGCGAATACGCTCAAAAATGTAACCCGGAGGGCCAGACGTGGAGAAGAGCATTGGTAGCAAAGAGTATACTTCCTCAAGTGGGACAAGAGGGAATGCATCAGTCGACGGCGGCCAATATCGTCTGCCCATATGAGGGCATGTCGGGCTCGATGCTGCAAGCGGTACCCGTAAGGGCTGTCGTAGCATAGCCGAGCAAGCAGCGACCACTAGCTGCCTGGGGTCGCGTCGTGACACCAATGGCAAGCGTCGAGTCGGCCGTGGTGAAGGGGTGTGTCTGTGAGCGCGTACCTTTCCACCAACGCTAGTGCCAGTGCCAAGAGTTCGATCCCGATCGTGATGCTGACACCCCGCAAACTCACATTCTGGCAGAACAAGCGGCACGGCTGGCTGGAGCAATGAAGACGACGCCTGTCCGGTGCGCACTGGCTTAGCGGAGACGCGAGCCTGACACGGAGTAGTGCCCACGCGGCGCCTGCCAAGGGCCCTGTGCCGAAGGCCGAATCACGAGTGGGAAACGGTCGCTGCTTTAGGGCATGGCAATGACAGGGCCTCTCGCAATGGCAGGCTCTCGCTCTCTCGCTCCCTCGCTCTCACGCGGTTATCAAGCCACAGTCAACATCGGACCGAGATGTTTAAGCTTCAATGATCCAAGTCTGTAAGCGGGGCCCACTGTACCGATGGACATATACGCGGACGGTATCCCACCGTTGGCGTCTTCGGGTGAGTGAAAGAAGCGGGAGACGCGAGGGTGGACTGGCAACAAGCGGCATGCACAGGACATCCAACTGCTCCTTCGGAGAGTCTTGAGGCGTTAGTGAGATCGATGGAGACGTAAATATCTGCTTCTCGGTAAGGTCGATGGGGTCCTTTCACTTTTGCTTGGTCCCACGAATGTCTACATCTATCTATCTACCTCAAAGACTAGCTAGGGCTAAACTTGGACTTTGCCCTCAACCATGGGCCGTATTTGGCCAACAGAAATGGGACAGGGCACATCACGAGCGCAATAAATCCGAGGAGGCTGGAGGCCCAGTGGACGCCGAGCTTGCTGTACATCTGATTGGCGAACAAAGGGAACGCTGCTCCAAACGTAGAACGACAAACCGTGGACGCGGCAAGAGCCGTGGCAGCCGACCATAGATATACGTCAACAATGTAGTTGAACAAGCTGATGAAAATGCCTAAGACGCCAACGCCAATAAATCCACCTTTTAACTTTGTCAGCCTCTGTTCACAGTTTTAACACTTTCAACTTGATACTCACCAGCAATGACAGGACAAATCCAGTGTATGGAGGGATATGCTGTCCAGCCGAACCAAAACATGGCAATTGTCATCGCCCAGCAGCAGATCATGCACAGTTCCAAGCGTTTTTCGGGTTCGGGGACGGCAGGCGATATCGATTTTATGTACTTGAGGTAGCGTGTTTGAATGACAGTCATGAAGAAGATGGTGCAGATAACACCCCCGGTGAAAAATCCAAGGAATGCAAGACCGTTCTCGCCAGCGTTGAAATGGTAAACATCGACAAACACAAATGGGAACGCTTCGAAAAGAAGATAGAGGACGCCGTAAAGGAACGACATGTAAATAGTGGTGACGGCGAGCATGGGCTCCAGAGCAAGCATGATGAAGGGCTTGAGGACAATGTCCTTCAGACGTACTTGCCAGCCACGCTCTTTCTGTTCGATAGGAGCATACCAGCGCTCTTCACCAGTCGTCTTGCGAAGGCGCGCGGCCTTTTGAGCGAGAATTATCGGTGCGTACGTTTCCGGGAGTATGAACACAATGGCAACCAGACAAACTCCAGCGAAAATGGCCAAGATCCAATAGATCCACCTCCAGTTGATGCCTTTAACCTCAAGAAATCCAGAGATAATCGGGCCGATGGAAGGGCCAGCAAAAGGAGCAATACCGAAGACAGCCATGGCTTGACCTCTGGTGTCCCCGTCCCAAATATCGGCCAAAATGGCACCCGAGTTTGTGAGTGGTGCAGCCGCGAAGGCTCCGCTCAAGAAACGGAAGGCCAATAGTGCACCGATGTTTGGAGAAAGTGCACACCCAACCTGCATGCCCACGTAGACAATGAAGGCGATGATAAAGATTGGGCGGCGACCATACTCCTCGCTTAGGGGACCCCACAGGATAGGACCCACAGTGTAACCTGCCACGAACAGAGAAATGCACAACACTGCCACCTCTCTGCTTGCGTGAAAGTGCGCCATGACGCTGTTGGTGATTCCGGACGGAGCAGAGGACGAAAATGTCGAGTTTAAAACAAGAAGAGCACTAAACAGTGTAAGAAGCCACCGGTACGTAGTTGACCAATTCTGTTCAATCAGTATCGTCTTCCCATGAGCATCGTAACACATGTTTCCGTAGAACAATATCTCAACATGTCAAGCCCACAGCGATAAGGCGCGCTTTCGAATCACACCTGGATTGTTTCATCAAATGACCTCATATCATGATAGATCATGTCTTGTAGCCCATCCTCGCCACCGCTCAACGGCCTTGTCCGTCACAACATACCTTGGGATTGATTTTCTCGCCAGGCTCAAACTTTACAGCCCAGTCGTCGTGGCCTCTTTCTTTACGTTGCAGTTCACCTTCAATTGCTTCCTCATGTGATCGAACAGGTCGAAGACCAGCCTCCGCATCGCCCTCGCCTGGCGCAACACCGCCAAACAGAGAGACAACCGGGATGCTCATCCTTGACCGTTCCGATATATGGCGCTCCAGTTCAACCCCTCTTTCGTATGCCTGCGGTGTCAACGCTCTGGTGTTGATTCCTTCCAGATGAGTTTGGACGGCATAATGTTTAGAAGGAGCCAATCCATGATTCAGAACGAGTAATCACAACACACTCGCAGAGTACCGAACTGCTGTATCATCTGTTCCCTCATATTGAGGGGAAGAAATGATTGCCTTTGCCCCTAGAAATGCCTATCCCTCGCCTGAAAACACTTACAACTTGGGTTGCCGCGCTCTGATCATCAATCGATGCCTTTGCGTCCGACAACATAGTGTCCGGCAATGGATTCAGGTTAACCTCGATTACCAACAACGATGATTGTTTGAAGTGATTTGTGCTTGAAAGCAATGGGTGCTTGAAGGCGATGAGTGTAATGTTGCCTCTTTACGCTGCTCTGTAGAACTGGAGCACCGAACGTTCAATGTGGGGAAATAAATGTTTGTCTTTTCCTCCTCGACTCCCGGTTTAAAACTGTTCTCGCTGAGGCTGGGTGCACGCAGTCAGGGGGTCATCAACGGAGATGGCCGTTGCACATGCTCGCAGAACACGAGCCACGGCCGCCGGTCCACATGCACAGGTACATTTTTTGTCACCTCCACTCGCTAGCTCACTACTTCGGTGGAGGCCAGGACAGTGGATGGCCTGTTGCAAGGAGGACCTCCACCGCCTGTCGTCAGACCTCCACCGCAGCCCGTCCGTACCTTCACCATCCGCAATCATCACCTCCACCACGTCCCCGATCATCCGCCTTTCGCCGTCTCGTCTGCCCTCCTCGACTTGATGACGCGACCACTCCATAGTGCTAGAGTATCCACACCACACTACGGACTGTGTCGTACGGGCACCGTTAGTGAACGAAACAGGCTGATGCGGGCAACAATCCTGCGAGATGGAGCAAAGCTTGGACCGGTGTTTTTTTTTTTTTTGAGATTTTTGGAGTCGGTAACTTACCTATCGTATCGCGGGAAAGATGCGCTGGAGCGGCGGCAAGAGACGGCCGACGGTCACCAGGTTTACCTCGCTGTGAGACAGTCATCTGCACCCGGCTCCAACCCAGCAACCTTCACTCTAGCGGCCATTACGCTCGCATCGCTACGATCGAAACTCGGCCGTTAACATGTGCCCAACGAAGCTCGGCCGTTGCCGTCTGATGAACGGAGCCCGGCCGTTAGCTCCTGTTGAACGGAGCTCGGCGGTCGCGATGAACTCACATGATGTTCTCAGCGGCTTCTCATACCTCCAGGGTCTCCGATGATGGTCAAGGGGGTGACAGGCATGGTTCCTCAACATCACTTTGTTAATAGCGCACGTTGATGTGGCACCAAACTTGCAATTACATCGTCTCTCACACTCACTGCACGGTCCCACCACCACCACGGCATATGTAATGGAAGAGTTTTCAGACTTCGTTATACGACCAGTTGTTGAAGATGGTATGTTGGTAAGTAAGAGATCCCTATGACAAAAGGCTCGCCACCACCACAGCTGTTTACCACACTCCGTTACTGACCATATCTCATACAGAACGAAACACCGTGCTACGACGAGTACGTTTATGGAGACTCCAACTTGTACAACGAATGGTTCTTCCGTAGCATCATTACAGACGACTGGAGCTGCAGCTCGACACATGTGACCGAAGTCGGCAGTCACTGGTTAGACGACGTTTTCGCCACCTCCACGATGAGCAACAGCTTGATGGATGATGTTGTTTCCAGTAGCTCTCCCAAACGACTGCTCGAAAACGATCAATCCGATTTTAACGAACACCATTCGAAGGCCCAAGACTCGAAGAGTCAGGAGAGCCTTGTTGTGTCATCTCGCTTTCCTCAAGTCTCTTTCGACTCCCCCTCGTCTGGCATCGCACCATCAGACCAGGCAGCTGGAGGAATTGTGGATTACCATTTACCTTCACATATTACTCGTACCTCCTTACCGGCTTCCCATCGTATATCATCGCAAAGCAGCGAGCGCCTAGCAGGTTCCAACGTCGATAACCCTCAAGCATTGTCTGATAAATCTGATACGGGAGACGAAATCGAACCCGAGATCAAGACATGCCTGTCTTTGGACCGAGTTCAGGCGGGAGATCACTACATTCTAGGTTCTTGCAAAGAGGGACATAGTGAATGTGACGGTATGATCTGGGGTATGAAGGCCGAGGAATACCGTGCGCTCTCGGCTCGTGATCGTAAACGCGTCCGCAACCGCATATCAGCACGCTCGTTCCGTCGCAAACGCAAGGAGGCCCTCAGCTGGCTCGAATCCGCCCATTCTTCTCGGAACCTCGAAATCCGCCGGGCTCGTCAAGAGAATGCTCGACTCCGCCATGAGATTGAGGGCCTCAAGGAACGTCTCGCAAAATATGAGTCATCAGATGATTACCTGAAAGGCCTCGACCATACCACCGACAGTTTAGAAATCGACTGGTTGGCTGCGTGGTATCGATAAGTTTAATAGTCAATGAAGTTCAGTGATAGGTGGTAGGAACATGGACGCTCTGGATGTGGTTCACACGAATCCTTGAGAACTATGACCGCTCCAAGGAAAAGTTGACAACTGACACACACCATAACCCGGGGCCTGGGCCGGTTGGCGTCACAGAGTAGTAAACACAGCTAGAACCTACCTGCACCTGCAGATTTCCCAGCCTACTTACCGACTGGTGATATCTCGAGTCCTACCTGGATCCCTTCCCATTCTGCATATCTGTGAATGCTGTGGCAAAGTCGGCGAGGTTGGTGGTACATTATTGTTCCTCGCATCACGTACAGCACTATGAGAGCCCGTTCCACCCAGCATTAGTGGCAATCATTAGTTCCTTGAAAACGAGCATCGCCAGACCGTAGGCGATGGGAAAGAACAAAGGAGTGTATAGGATGACAAAGAGAATATTCTCAAAAATATAAGCCGGAGAGCCGGACGCGGAGAAGAGCATTGGTAGCAAAGAGTACACTTCCTCAAGTGGGACAAGAGGGAATGGATCAGTCGACGGCGGCCAATATAATCTGCCCGTATGAGGGCATGTCGGGCTCGATGCTGCAAGCGGTGCCCCCAAGGGCTATCGTAGCATAGCCGACCAAGCAGCGACCACCAGCTGCCATTTTGGGGTCACCTCGTGACACCAATGGCAAGCGTCAAGTCGGCCGTGGTGAAGGGGTGCGCCTGTGAGTGCGTACCTTTCCATCACGAGTTCATTCCCATCATGATGCTGACACCCCGCAAACTCACATTCTGGCAGAACAGGTTAGGCGGAAGGCTGGGGGGCTGGTTATTCATGGTGCGCGTTATCACCTTGTTGTCCGCCTTTCGCTTCATCGCCCTGGCCTGAGGCGCGTCGCCGAGTCTGAATTGTGCCCCATCTTTCTCTCCATGGACCTGTTCTCCTGGGCCGCTTCGACACCCGGCTTGGCATCCTGGTCATGGTCGTTCCCAGTGTCGGAGCGTGGGAAGGTCCAACACGGCTGACTTACGGTTGTTCCTGGTTGCGGGCGGAGAGGCGATCAAAGCGTAGTCACCCTCGTCCTCGTCTGTGATAGCGTCAAGTGCATCCGTCTACGTGCTCGTTGGAAAACATGTCAGCCCCCCAAGAGGCATGTAGATTAGGGGCACTTGGCTCCCTCTGGGACCCTCGGCTTGGTCTACAGGACTGCAATGATGCCACGCCCCGTCGGGCTGAGTGGGTACCACACTGGATGCGTGAGATACGAGCCCAAACTGTGGTACCACACCAACGTGCAGTGGAAGAGCTGTATGAGCGGGTCCAGTGGGGTTTTCTTGTCCGATGTGGACGACGTGCGCGGAGACCGGGGCCGACGATACCACCATCGATGCAGGATGCCAGGTGCTTGAGCGCTGGCTAATCACCGAGTATCCATAACCCACTCGGCTTCATGACAACCTTGGATCCAAGCTGGGATATGGGCGCGCAGCTGCATTTGGGTGCCTCTGGGGCGTCTGCTACTAGCTCTCTCGCTCTCGACGGTGTTTGATGGACCCCGTTGCCGCAGCCTGTCCTGTCGGGAGAGGTGCCCTCCCAGGTCATCGTCTCGAGTCAGTAATGGGGATGGACATACAACTCGCAACTGAACGTTGCCGACCCTTCGGTCCGCACGCCGGACACCTCGACGGTGTAGGAACCGGTTCGCGGCTGCGCTTCTCCTGTGATCCTCGGGGCCGGCATTTGCAATCGTGTGCTACAGGCGGAGACGCTGATCGCGAAGCAGAGCTCGCTGTCGCGCCATGTGCGCTCCCACAGCTCAAAACGCAGGAGGCGAGGCGATAATCAGTAACAGGTTGCTGTGACGAAATGGTAGCCGTGCTGCCCTTCTACTTGTGCCCCGAGTGCCATGTCGGCGCACAAGAGCTGATGCAGTCCCGAAAGGGGTGGGGGTTCAAGTCCCTCCAGCAATGGTGTCTTTTCTTCTTGTTGTCCGCGCGACCGTCGCGTGCTCACAGCCCGACTGTGGACTGCGTCCATGTGCGGCGCGGGTTCAGCTGCGGTGGTATATGGCTCTGTCCAGTGGGCAGCAAGTGTCGCGAGTGGTCGCCGGATCAGCTGCAGTGGTGTAAGCGTATATGGCTCTGTCCTGTGGGTTGCAAGCATCATGTGGTCGTCGATTCGCAGCTGGCATAGCCCCGCGCTATGCTGGAGGTGCGTACGCTACGCCTCCCGCACCCGGGTCGTGCTGCTGGGTCAGGTGCTATTTTCTGCCAGCGAGTCTCTATGCGGTCGCGAAACCTGTTTTACTGTGGGGCCATCTGTTCTGCGAGTCATGCTCGTCGTACTGGGCAGGACTGGGACGCCAACTGCGTAGTTCCACCCCGGAGACCTACGACTCTCCACTCCGAGACCTGTCTGTCTCTGGCGGCCTGTTGCTCTGGCGGCCTGTTGCTCTGGTGGCCTGTCCCGCTCGCCACCCCGAGAGCTCTCGACCTCTCTGGGCTCGTCATACCGAGACCACCTCCGCTCCCCACACCTGTCACAGTCTGTGCTGCCATCCGGCTCGATGACACGGTTCCCGAGAGGGCGGGGACGGCGGGCAGGGGTGCCCTACCGCCCTCAGCGTCCCCGCGCCCCACGATGGCCCGCGTGCGCTCGATCTGCGCGAACATTATCGCCGCGGGTGGCCCTGACATCAGTGTGTCTGTCGCCTGGGCGGTGCGGCACGGAGCCTGGGGCGTGGCCGGGCATCGGAGCTGGGGAGCTGAGGAGAGCCGAGCTCGAAGCGCCTGCGCCTCCTCGAATCACATTATGCAGTGTCCAGTCGGCAGCTTGAGGAGCTCATTGAGATCGCGAACGAGGCGGCAATGTGGCTGGTTGCAGAGACATGGACCCGAGGCCGGGCGTGCAGACCCACCCGGTGACGGCCTAGCCGCTCCCACCCGGCACCATACGTCATAGCCGTGGCCAACCGACGCGGCCACGGACCCGCCATCCTGCCTGGCGTATCTCGGGGCTCGGCGCCCGGACGCCGACACGTGGTCCGCGGCCGCTGCGCACCGTGCTGCGCACTTCGCTATGCACTGCCGCTGTGCACTGCCGCTGGGCACTGGGTACTGCATGCTACACGCTGCACAACGCGCTGCACACCGCGCTGCACACCGTTCCCCATCCCGACGCGCGGCAGCGGCCTGGCAGCGTCATAGCGCGCCGTATGCATAAACAGCGCATCTCAAACACGGCGCGCACGGAATCTGCTAGCGGCAATTCCAGGCCGCGACGGCGCAGACGGCGTTCGCGGCGGCGGGGCGGCGGACGGTGCGGTGACGCGAGCCCGGCCGGCTCCGCACCCACAGCGCCCACCTCCGCACACCCTGCACTGCCTGCGGCACGGACCCTCGCGCCCGGATGCCCGGCAAGAGAGCCGGTGGCCGCCAGCCATGCTGCCAGGAGCGCCGAGGCCCACGCACGTCTCGCACAAGCACCGCTCTCGACGTCAGCGGCCGGAAACGGGTGGGGGCGGGCGGCCACGCCCGCGGCGGCTGGGTCGCCGTCGCCGTCGGCCCCGTCGGCGGCGCGGCGCATGGGCCGGCGGTGTCTGCGGCGCGGCGTCCATGCCATCGCCGCCTGCGCAGGTCCGCGCTCGGCGAGCGGCGTCGGCGCCCAAGACGCCCGCTGCTCCGCCGCGCGCAGGGCGCGGGCCGAATGGCTGGCGCATCTGCAGGGCCCCCGCCGCCGCCCGCGTGCTAGCGCGCGCTAGTGTCACGGGGGGACGGCGCAGGGCGGCGCAGGGCGACGCAGGCGGCCCGGGGGCTCAGGGCGCTGCACGTGCGATCGGGGTCACGCGAGGGCAGGCACCAGGGCGGCGCGTTGCGCCCGAAGCGACCCCGTTCGGCAGGATGTTTTGGAGACCGGGTGCGGGGTGGGTGGTCTTCCGTCTTCCTTGCCTTCCTCTCCAGGCGTTGATGGTCCGTGTCCGCCTTCCTCCGCCTCTGCCTTCCTCCTCCGCCTTCCTCCTCCGCCTTCTCCGCCTTCCTCCTTTCCTCGTGCTCAACTGTCTTCCTTTCCATCCCCCCTTTATCCGCCTTCTCTCCCCTCTCCGCCTTTTCTTCATCCCCTTCTCCGCCTTTTCTTCATCGCTTCATCCTACATCTTATCCCCCCTCATCCTACATCTTACATCTTACCCCCCCCCTCATCCCACTCTTCCCCTCTAATCCCCCCTCTTCATCCCCCCCCCATGCTCCCCATCCTCCTCCCCGTCCTCGCCGCGCACGCCGCGCGCGCCCAGGTCACCGCCACCGGCACCAACGGCCCGACCAACCCCAGCCAGCCCAGCTTCGCCGCCGTCGGCTCCACTGTCAACCAGAAGTCGGACGCCCGTCTCCTGACCGTCAACGCGATCGACGACTTTTGCCTCTTTGCGCCCGAGAACCCGAACTCTGAAATTGGCGATGTGGAGGAGAGGTGAGCAGTCGGCACCGCTGTCGCATCAGATCTAGCCTCCCCGAGCTAACTTCCCCAGCGTCGTCGCCTGGTGCACCAAGCCGCGCAACAATGCGCGCCTGATCCCCGACGGCACCATCCGCTCTGCCCAGTTCCTTCGCACTCCGACCTATGTCCAGGTCAGTTCCGGCCCCCCCCCCCCCCCCCCCCCCCCAACACCACCCCCCCCCCCCCCCCCCCCCCCCCCCCCCCCCCGCCCGCCCCCCCCCCCCCCCCCCCCCCCCCCCCCCCCCCCCCCCCCCCGCTCACACCGCAGCCACATCGACCTCAACGCCGCCAACAAGCGCAAGATCACGGTCGCCGAGGTGTCGGGCTCCAACGTCGTCTCCGTCGCCGAGCACGTCATCCTCACGATGCTCGTCCTCGTCCGCAACTTTGTCCCTGCCCACGAGCAGATTGTCCAGCACCAGTGGAACGTCGCCCAGGTCGCCCGCAACGCCTTTGACCTCGAGGGCAAGGTCGTGGGAACCATCGGCTGCGGACGTATCGGCTACCGTGTCCTCCAGCGTCTCGAGCCCTTCAACTGCAAGGAGCTCCTGTGGTTCGACTACAGCGACATCCCCGAGGGTACGCACTGCCGTCGCCGTCTGTCCCCTGCCGCTGACACACCCAGACGCCAAGAAGGGCTTCAACGCGCGCCGCGTCGACACCCTCGACGAGCTCCTCCGCACCGTCGACGTCCTCACCATCAACTGCCCGCTGCACGAGGGCACCCGCGGCCTGATCAACGCCGAGGCCATCTCCAAGATGAAGAAGGGCGCCTGGATCATCAACACGGCGCGTGGCGCCATCTGCGACCGCCTGGCCATTGCCGACGCCCTCAAGTCGGGCCACCTCCGCGGCTACGGCGGCGACGTCTGGGACGTGCAGCCCGCCCCCGCCGACCACCCCTGGCGCGACATGCGCAACCCCATCGGCGGCGGCAACGCCATGGTCCCCCACTACAGGTGCGTTCCGCTGGCTCGGCTGGCTCGGCTGGGCTCGCTGGGCTCCGCTGGTGCTTCCCGCAACTTGTGCTAACCCCTCAGCGGCACCACCCTCGACGCTCAGCTCCGCTACGCCGAGGGCACCAAGGACATCATCGAGCGCTTCCTCACCGGCAAGCCCCAGAACCCCGCAAACGTCATTGTCGAGAACGGTGACTACGCCACCCGCGCTTACGGCAACCGCAAGTAGGCGGGGAGCAGGCAGTCGTAAAACATTAGCATCAGTAGGCTCAGTGTTGTTCGCACAGTGCATGCACGCTATTATCATAGGAATCTGGTGCTTCGTGGTCCCGGGCGGGTGCGGTATGAGGTCGGCATATCGCCGGCAGATAAGATCCGCCGGCTCCCTGACCTCGGCGTTTACTGCTGCCCAGCGTGCCCGATGACCACCCTGACGACATGTCGAGGCGTGCTTCGCGGGACACCTGGGGCGAGCGTCGCTGCGACGTGAGACAGCGCTGCCTAGCGCCGGCATGGCTTGTGGGCTTGTGGCACCAACGCCCATGGCGCCGTGCCGAGGACGTAGGGGGTGTTCGGCCGCGGTGGGTGGCCGCGCCTCGGCGTCTCCGAGGTTGAGCGTTGGCGGCCGTGTCGTGGAGAGGCGAGAGGCCGCTGAGGAGGCCGCCGAGGAGGTGTTGGCACGGCACACCTTGGGCGCCAGCGACGAGAGCAGACGCACCGGAGATGCTGCGGCGCCTAGCGACTGGAGAGCGCCAAGTGAGCCCGAGGTCAGGCCCTAACGTGCCTGCAACCTAGTTAGTGTGACATTGGGGAGCTGTGGCCGGGACGGGCTTGGGAGAATAAAGCAAAGGAAAAGAAAGGAAAAGAAAAAAAAAGAGAGAAAAAAAAAGAAAAAAAAGAAAGAAAATAAAAGAAAATAAAAGAAAAAGAAAAGAAAACGCGCGAAACGCGCCTGGCGACCTTCACCCCACCTCCTGTGGCCCTTTCCTCGCCGTCTCCCTGCCCTGCCATGGACGCCAGCGACATCCGCCGGCCTCATCCCCCATGAGCAGCCCGGGACATCATCCCCCCGGTAATAGCCGAAGCGAACGCGGCGCCAAGATCCTCCGCCGTCGCCGGCCACGGGCACCCCGGGCGGTGGGCATCGACGACCACCCTCCGTCGGCACCTGGCCGCACGCCGGGCACCCCCTGCCCCTGCCCTCTCCTCCACATGCCCTTCCGCGACGCCTCTGATTTGAGTCGCAGCACCGCGGGATCTCACAGGCTGCGACGTCGCAGCGCCACTGCGCCACGCGCGCCACTGGGCTGCGGATGTGAATGTGGCACCCAGTGGCCACCGGCGGCCTCCCCGTTCGCGGCAACCGGGGCTCTTGGCCGCCTGTCGCTCTGACGTACTGGGCGCGCGGCGACCTCGCACGGCATCGCGGAGCAGCGCGGCGCGGTGTGGCCGGGCAGGCTCCGAGACTAGAGTCCCACGCCAGCGGCTGCGCGCACGCCGTCTCGGAGCCGCGTTCACAGCCTGTCGCCTCCCCTATAAGCCCTGCGCACCCCGCATTCCGCGATATCATGGACCCACTTGCTCATCTGCCCTCTCCGCCGCCCGACCATGGGCCACCTCGTCTCCACCTACCTCCGTGGCGAGTGTGTCGACGGTGCGTCCTGGGCAATCGCTAATGGCTTCCCCCCCCCGCTGACCCACACGCAGGCCTGACGGCCGCGGCGCTCGCGCTGCACCCAAACGTCATCTTCCAGGTCACCGAGGACACGGCGACCGGCATCCAGCACCTCGAGCAGACCGAGCATGTCGCCGCCGGCACCCTGTCGCTGGTGATCCAGAGCTATCCGCCCGCGCCGTTCATCGGGCCGCTCAAGTGCGGGCCGCGAGAGGTCCAGATACGTGACCACCCGCTCTGCGTGCGTGCCCCGGAGCCAGCGGCAGATGTGCCGCCACCGCTGACCTCCCCCCCCAGACCGCCGCGTTCGAGCCGTTCCGCGGGATCCACAATCGCCGCCCGCCCCCCGACCCCGCCGTCGAGGCCGTTCTCCTCCTCTACCAGTCGCTCGCGCTCGACCAGGACCGCCGGCCCGCGCAGACGCACAAGGTCCTCCCGCCGATGAACCGCTGGATCGCACAGTGGGTGGCGGACACGACGGTCGAGGGGCGCCACAAGCTCGACCGCCACGCGCGTCGCCGTCTCGTCGACGACCTCACCAAGCCCACGGTACGCAGCGGCTCGTCCCGGGCCATGCTGACGGCGCAGGACCTGTTGAGCGACGCCGAGTGTGTGCGCAAGCGCGACGACGAGGTGGCCGTGCGTTGAGAGCTCGCCACAGCCCCCCCACCAGCCGAGACGCTGACACCGCAGCGCCTGCGCGACGCGATGCTCCAGCAGGCCGGCCCGATCATGGGCGCCATCCACGCACGCGTGCCCCGCATCACCGAGCGCCTGCTCGATGCCATGACCACGCCGGACACGACAGTGTATACCGACCCGCACCGGCCCTTGTCGCCGCCGCCCGACGTCATCCAGACCGCGTCCCGCATCCGAGTGTCCTGGGAGAAAGGCGTAAGTGGGGAGGGCAGTCGCGACGCGACTATCCGCCAAGCCCGCGCCTAACACCGCAGGCCAAGAAGGGCATGCCCGAGTGCCAGCACACGGACGAGCCCGGCAGCCGCCCCGAGCCGGGCTCCGACCCCGCGACGCCCAACCGCAAGGGCTCGGAGGAGGGGGAGGCCGCACCGGCAGTGGAGGACGACGGCAACATGGTGCGGCCGGTGGTGGACGAGCTCAAGATCGAGCTCGACATGAGCGAGGCAACGATCCTGCGCACCGCCGACGCCGTCTTCGAGGTGCTCGAGGGGTGTGTCGTGTACGAGGCCATCCTGCCGTTCTCGCCCACGCACCTGGCGTCCCTGTGTGCCCGTGTCCTGGTAAGTGGCTGCCTGCGCGGCAGGATACTGTTACCCCGCCGCTGACACACGCGCAGTACCGCATCAACTTCCACGTCAAGGAGCCGCAGATGCGTGTCGCGCTCCTCTTCCTGCTGTTTGACGCGCTCTTCCTCGGCCTCACGGTCCGCACGCCGGGTCTCGCGGGCATGTGCGTCGACGCCAAGATGCGGGCCCTCGCCGAGAGCAAGGTCGGCGGGCTGCGCGAGGTGCTGGCTGCCCTCGCGGCCGACCTCGCCGCCATCGACCTGTGTCTCCTCAAGCTCACCTCGAAGCATGTACGTCCGCGACGCGTTGCGTCGCGAGGCCATGCCGCGCACCCGCAGGTCAGTGCTGACACCCCGCAGATGCAGGAGACGCTGGCAGCACCCAACCCCGCGATCCTGCACCGGCTCGCCCACATCCAAGGCCAGTGCCATATGCCCCACTGCCACACGCCGCTCGTCGGCCCCGAGGGGCACCTGCACGCCAGCACGACCTGGGAAACGACCGTCTCGCTGCAGGCCAACGCGTTCGGCGCCGACGAGACAAACGTGCTCGCCGACGGCATGCCCGCGTTCCCGGCGCTGGGGGGCATCTACGCGCTCGTGCAGCACGAGTATGCGAGCGAGGTGGCAAGCGCGCTGGCCCGCCACGTGCAGCTCGTCCATGTCAAGGAGACGGGGCCGCCGCACTTCTCGCATGCGGCGGTCGCGGCGTTTGAGGCGCTCATGCTGCGCCAGGACGACTTTCACGACGCGCCCGAGTTCTGCGAGCCGAGTACGCTCAACTGCAGGGTGTACCGGTGTGCGGCGTAGGGGGGTTAATGGGCGTGAGCGGGTTGCGCGGGGCATAGGGTCGAGGAGGGAGAGGTTAATGCGACGGGGACGTGAGTGCGACTGAGTGCGATTGAGGGCGACTGAGGGCGATGTGAGTGCGACGCGAGTGCGACGCGAGTGCGACGCGAGTGCTCTGCGACGGTGCTGTTAGGAGGCGGACTGAGAGTACTTGTTGTATGACATGGCGATGGCATGTGAGAGAGTGACCATGACCAGGTCGAGCGGGGGCTCGCTCCCGCTGCTGCCGCCGCCAATGCTGCTCCTTGTCCTCCTCGTCCAAGATCGCATCCAGCTTGCCTGCTGCAAGGGCAGCTGCCTGCCGCAAGGGCAGCTTGCCTGCCGGTACGCAGCTTGCCCTCACCTCGTCCATCCGGCTTAATGCCACCGGCTCGTCCACGAGCGTGCTGCCGTCGGCTGCGCGCACTCCCAAGGAGCGTCTTCGCCAGCACCTCAATCTCGACCGCGGTCAGCTCGCCGCGCTCGTTGGGTCAGCGGGTCCTCAATGGGCACGCAGAGCGCGTGCCCAGCCCGAACCCACCCGACCGATGGTGATGAGGATGGAAGTTGCGCGACGGGTCGTTAGCCAGACGCACCAGCTGCCGCGTCGTGGGCTCGGGCAGTGACCGCTCTTGTCAGCTCACAGCTGCACTGCACGCGGCGTTTCCTGAGTGCTTGGAAACCAGACACAGACATCATGGCTTATCAGGAGGCGGTTGGAGATATCCATGTGGTGGTGGTTGGGGTCCGTGGACCCTGGGGACAGTTGGCGGCCCGGGGATCCGCCGGAGCCCAGCAAGCAAGTCGGAGGACGAGGAGAGCGCTGGGGAGGCGGCCTCGAGGGCGAGGGAGGCGGTCTCGAGGGCGAGGGAGGCCGAGTCGGTCTCGAGGACACTGCAGCAGTCAGCAATGCCCCCTACGCGCTGGTCGTCCTGGCCTGCACGCACGCCGCCCTGCGATGCCCACCCGCGCGGTGCACGCTGCGCTCACCTGCACCACCGCGCTCCCCTGCTGCCTCGTCGGTTGCCGCGCAGCAGCCCACGACGACGACGCTCGACGAGCTCATCACGGCACCGCTGTGCCTCACGCGGGGCGGCACCCGCCTGGGTGGTCGACTACAGCCTGCCGTGGTCGCTGGGCGACACGGAGCCCGCCGCGGGGACCCGGCGCCGAGAACGGAGTGCGCGTCCCGCACGGCGCCGAGACCATGCCCTCCAGCACAACGCCGAGACGCCGCTCGCCACCATCGGAGCGCCTCGGACTCTCGGCCGGCGCGGCGACGGAGATGGCCGCGGCGGAGCGGAAGCAAATCCCCGCCCTGGATGGTGGGCGGCCAGCCGAGAGGGACCGGCTAAGCGGCTGCCGAGTCAGGTGTCGTTGTGTCGACTGCATCTCTCGTCTCGACTTGTCTCGACCTCGACCTCGACCTCGACCTCGACCTCGACGTCTCCACGGCCTCTCCGCGACGACCCCAGCACCCTCACCCCCCCGCAAGATGGCTCGCAAAGCAGCGGTCAAGTACCGCTCCCTGCGGTCCAACATGGTCCACCTCCCCCTCTCCCTCTATGCCTCCCTCGCCCAGTCGCAAACGGTAAGTCCACCCGCTCCCGCGCCGAACGCCCGCTCACCCCCCCCGCAGCGCCCGCAGGGCCTCATCCTCCACCTCGCGCCGCTCGTGCCCGCGTCGAGCTCACGGCGCGCGCCGCAGAGCGCGTACCTCGGCTGGAGCGGCCTCGCCGCCGCCAGCTCGCTGTCCGGCATCGGCGGCAGCCAGCTCGAGACGCTCGAGGTCGACCCCGAGGTCGCCCTCAACTATGGCTGGGCCGAGGGCACGATTGTGAGTGCGGCCGCGCGGCGCCCGCTGACCCTCAGCTGGAGATCAGCATCATCCACAGCCCGACCAAGGCGCGCTCCGTGTCCGTGACCCCGCTGTCCGCGGACGACTGGGAGATCCTCGAGCAGAACGCAAACTACCTCGAGAATAACCTGCTCAGCCAGCTCCGTGCCGCGCAAAAGGGCCAGGAGATTGACGTCTGGGTCATGGGCCGCACCAAGATCCGGATACGTGTCGGTGAGTGCGCTGCGCACAGCAGCCGGCAACGCCGTGTCTCACCCCGCAGATGCCACCAACCCGGCGACGACCTCATCGTCCGTCGTCCTCGTCAACGCCGACACGGAGATCTATGTCGCCCCCCGCCCTCGCAACGCGCCGACCACCGCCGCCGCCGAGGCGCCCAAGGTGGTCGCCCCGGCGCCTGCGGCCGCGGCCGCCGGCGCGGCGTCGGCCAAGGGCAAGAACCCGGCCAAAGACCTCTCAGCGTCGCTCCGCATCGTGCCTCCACGCGTGGGAACCAAGTGGGGCTCGCCAGAACTTGCCCACGACGACTCCCAGACCATCGGCACGGACAAGGTGGCGTGGGTCGCCCCTGCGACCCTCGCCAAGGTCCGCCGGCGCCTCAGGCAGCCGCAGGACGAGGCGCCCCTCTACGTCAGTTTCCGGCGAGTGGAGGAGGAGCAGGACGACGACCAGGAGGCGGCTCCCAAGGAGGACGGAGCCGCAGAGGACGCCCCGGAGGAGGAGCCACCGTTCGAGGCCTGGCTCGCTGCGTGGGACGAGATGCCGACAGGATGTGCCGTGTTCAGCGGCGAGCTGCCCGCCGAGTGGGCGGGCTGGGCGAGCGCCAAAGTCGCTGTCGCCACCCCCAAGCCGTCCAAGGGCAAGGTGAACGGCACGCACACGGACGCAGTGCTGGCCACGCCCGACGAGCCCGAGCCCATCCTGGCCGGCGTCGCCAAGGTCCTCGACAGCGCGGTCAGCTATCTGTCGCGCGCGGCGCTGGCGGGGGCGGGCGCCGCCAAACCGCTCCTCATCACCGGCTCCAAGGGCTCGGGCAAGACGGCCATTGCCAAGGCCATCGGGGCCGTGCTCGAGGCCGACCGCGGCATCCTCGCCGAGGTGGTGTACAATGACGTCGGCCGCATGGACCCCGACGCGCGCGTCAAGCAGGTCAAGGAGGAGATGTCCAAGTGGATCGAGGACGCGGGCGCGCGCCGCCCGTGTCTGCTCATTCTCGACAACCTCGAGCTGCTCCTTGGGCCCGAGAACGAGGTGGGTGTGCTCGTTCCTCTGCATTCGCTGACGCTCTAGAACACTGCTACCTCCAATCCCGCGATTCTCGCCGAGCACTTTTCCCGCCTGTTTAGCGTCGACGCGCTGCCCAGCGGCGTCATGGTGCTTGCCACCGCGACTGGTTCTGCCTCGCTGCACGGCCTCCTCACTTCCAAGCACATCTTTGGCGACTCGCTCAAGGTCATGCCGCCAAAGCAGGAGACGCGCCGCGAGATCCTCGAGGCGATCGTCAAGGTGCAGCAGACGTCGGACGCCCACGAGCCCCGCTCCGACCAGGTATCCCAACACAGCGAGCTCGACTATGTGACCCTCGCGACTCTGACCGAGGGATACTCGGCGGCGGACCTGAACGACTATGTCACGGGCGCCAACCAGCAGGCGATGATCCGCTGTGCACGCGACGAGAGCGAGAGCCCGCTGCTGACGATGGACGACTTTGTCGCGGCGCAAGAAGCGTTCACGCCGTTCAGCCTGCGGGGCGTGTCGCTGCAAAAGTCGGACGTGCGCTGGAGCGACATTGGCGGCTTGCACGACGCGCGCCAGATCCTCCGCGAGACGCTCGAGTGGCCAACAAAGTATGCCCGCATCTTTGCCAACTGCCCGCTGCGTCTGCGCTCGGGTCTGCTGCTGTACGGCTACCCGGGCTGCGGCAAGACGCTGCTGGCCTCGGCGGTCGCGCGCGAGTGTGGCCTCAACTTTATCTCGGTCAAGGGCCCCGAGATTCTCAACAAGTACATTGGCCAGAGCGAGCAGTCGGTGCGCGATCTGTTCGAGCGCGCGTCGGCGGCCAAGCCATGCGTACTGTTCTTTGACGAGTTCGACTCGATCGCGCCCAAGCGAGGACACGACAGCACGGGTGTGACGGACCGGGTCGTCAACCAGATGCTCACCGAGATGGACGGCGCGCAGGGCCTCGACGGCGTGTACGTCCTGGCGGCGACGTCGCGCCCGGACCTCATCGACCCGGCGCTGCTGCGTCCCGGCCGTCTCGACAAGGCTGTCATCTGCGACATGCCGAGCGAGGCGGACCGCCGCGAGATTATCCAGTCGTTCACCGGCAAGCTGCACGTGTCGCCGACGGTCGACTTTGACGAGCTGGCGGCGGACACGGAGGGCTTTTCGGGCGCCGACCTGCAGGCGCTGGTGTACAATGCGCACCTGGATGTTGTGCATGCGGTGCTCAACAAGAGCGAAGCGGACGAGCCGGTGGCCAACGGCAAGGGCAAGGGCAAGGCGGTGGATGCCGAGGGCGGCAGCGGCAAGGGCAAGGGCAAGGGCAAGGCGGTGGATGCCGAGGGCAGCAGCGGCACGAGCAGCCCGGTGCCCAACGGCGCGAGCACTGCGGCAGCTCCTGCAGGCCCCCGCGCACCGTACCGCCAGCTCCAGCCGGCCGAGGTCCCCGTCACGTCGGCCGCGCGCGCCGCCTTCACGGAGCGCATCGAGACGATCGTGTCGAGCACGTCCCCTGCCGGCGCGGACACGGAGGACGCGGCGGCGGACAAGGCGCGCGCGCACGCGCTGGCGACGCCGGTCATCGAGATGCGGCACCTCCGGGCCAGCCTGCAGAGCACGCGCCCGTCGGTCGCGCCCGCCGAGCGCGCGCGCTTTGCGCGCATCTACCAGAGCTTTGTGCAGGACCGCGACGGCAACCTTGCCAACGGCGACGGGGGGCGGGACACGGGGACGCGCATGTCGCTCAAGTAGGGGCGGGGATCTGGGCTGAGGGGTTGGGTCGTTCCACGGGTATGCATCTGTGTTTGTCATTGTCCCCCGGGGCAGGACGGGCTCGCTGGGGGCAGGCCGTAGCGGTCCGAGCCGTCGCGAGCTCCGTGCTGCCATCCTTGTGGGGTGCGGCTGCGCCGAGGGCGGCCACGACCCGCCAGCGCTGCCGGCTGCTCGCTGCCAGCGCTCGCAGCCCTGCCAGCCGCCCGCAGCCCTGCCGCTATTGACCCTCGGTGCATGTCGGTGCGCGCTGTAGGACAAAAGGGACGCCTCTGCGCTGGCAGACGGGTCGTATCCCGCGTCCCAGGGGCAGCCGTGCTTGTCGGCCCCCGCCAGCGCGCTGCTGCCGCTGCCGCCAGCACTGCCGCAGCCCCTCGCATGCATGCTCGTCCGGCGTCGCCTGTCGTGCGATGCATGCCCGTCGCGGTGCGCTGCTGGAGGTCGCTGGCGTGCGTGGGGCGGCAAGGCCACGCGGGGTTAGGGGCGGATGGCGTGGAGAGAGATGGAGAAAAAAAAATCCATCTTACGATGGTACGATGCGGCGCGGGCGACATTTGAGATGTTGCTCATTGAACAATAACACCCGGCAGCGAGCACCACTGCAACGACGACGACGGCGGCTCTTCTTGTTCCCATTGCCTCGTCGTGGATAGATATAGAGGAGATACTGTTCCGGGGAGCCTTTGCGACGAGACCACGACCACGACCATGAGCACCGGCACCAGCACCAGCACCAGCACCAGCACCAGCACCAGCACCAGCACCACCACCACCACCACCATGAGCACCACCGCCGGGCCATCATCGGTGAGTCCCGTCCCCCGGCACCTCTCCTGTTCTCCTGTTCTTGCTCCTGCTCCTGTCCTGCCCCCCCCCCTCCCCCCACTCACCCCCAGCCCGAGATAATCGTCATCGGCGGCGGCGTCGCCGGCTGCGCGCTCGCCTACGCCCTCTCCCATGCAGGCCGCCGCTGTCTGCTCCTCGAGCGCGACCTCTCCGAGCCGGACCGCATCGTTGGCGAGCTCCTCCAGCCGGGCGGCGTGCGCGCCCTCGAGCAGCTCGGCCTCGCGGACACGCTCGAGGGCATCGATGCCACCCCCGTGCAGGGCTACTGCGTGATCAGCGGCGACCGCGAGGTCCCGATCCCGTACCCGGACCTCGAGAGTGCGCTCGATGCTGGGGAGCAGAAGAGCGGCTCGGCGGGGCATGCCAACGGCGAGGCCAACGGCGAGGCCAACGGCTTCGCCGAGGGCAACGGCGAGGCCAAGGGCAACGGCTCGGCCTCCGCCAACGGCTCCGCTAACGCCAACGGCTTCGCCAACGCCAACGGCTCCGCCCCCGCCTCCCCCCCCTGGGCAGTCGAGTGCAACAGCGGCCGCAAGGAGGGCCGCTCGTTCCACCACGGCCGCTTCATCCAGGCGCTCCGCGCAAAGTGTCTCCACGACGCGCCGCTCGTCACCGTCCTCGAAGCCACCGCGCGCGACCTCGTCTTCTGCCCGCACACCCAGCAGGTCATCGGCGTGAGCGCCGCCGTCAAGCCCCCGCCCGGCTCGGACGCCCCCGCCGAGCTCACCACCATCTACGCGCCCCTCACCATCGTCGCCGACGGCTGCTTCTCCAAGTTCCGCTCCGTCGCCGGCACCCGCACGCCGGCCCCCGTCCTGCGCTCGCACTTTGTCGGCATCATCGTCAAGGACGTCGACCTCCCGATCAAGTACCACGGCACCGTGTGCCTCACCCCCGAGGGCCCCGTGCTGCTGTACCAGATTGGTGACAAGGCCCGCGAGATCCGCATGCTCGTCGACGTCAAGGGCAAGCTGCCGTCCGTCGCCGACGGGTCCCTCAAGGTGCGTCCCCTCCTGGGCTTTCCGTGCTGACACTTGCAGAAGTTCCTCATCGAACGGTACCTGCCGCACCTCCCCGCCGAGCTGCACGGCGCCATCCTCTCCGCGCTCAACACGCAGCGCCTCCGCACAATGCCCAACAGCTTCCTCCCCCCGAGCATGCAGGGCGTCGCCGACAGCCTCTCGGGCGCCATCCTCGTCGGCGACGCGTGGAACATGCGCCACCCCCTCACCGGCGGCGGCATGACCGTCGCTTTCCACGACGCCGTCCTGCTCACCCAGTACCTCCGGCCCGACGCCGAGCTCCCCGCCGGCCGCGAGGGCCTCGAGCGGTGGGACGTCATTGCCGACCGCCTCAAGGACTGGTTCTGGGCTCGCAAGAGCCTCGCGGGGACCGTGAATGTGCTGAGCGTCGCCCTGTACGACCTCTTTGGCGCCGCGGACGAGGACCTCGCCGTGCTGCGCGAGGGCTGCTTCAAGTACTTTGAGCGCGGGGGCAAGTGCGTCTCGGGCCCCGTCGGGCTGCTCAGTGCGCTGGCCCCGGGCCCTGCCACCCTGTTCTACCACTTCTTCAGCGTCGCGTTCTACAGCATCTACATTCTGTTCACGCGCGGGCGGCCCAACGCGATTGCGGCCGGCGCGCCGCCCCCGCGCTGGGCCGACGTGCCAGCGCTCGTCCTGTTCAGCTTCCGCGTCTTCTGGACGGCCTGTATCGTCTTCGTGCCCGTCATGTACTCGGAGCTCAAGATATGAGGAGCACCGCGAGCTCCTACACTAGACGATAGACACCGACGACAGGAGCCGCGTCCCGAGCTGCCCGGCGCGGCCCCGCGTCGCTACCACACCACCCACGACATTCTAGACTGAACCACATATCCCGCCACGACCATACCATACCCATACCTTACCCTACATCTGCTACATGTACCCGGCTCAATGCACTGCTTATTCCACAGCCTGCGACGGGGTGCGGGTGTGTGCCGCGGCGGGACCGAGCGTGGTGTGCACACATGGAGAGCGCGGCCTGGCACATTGTGAGCGCGAGAGTGCGGCAGAACCACATCCAAGTCCGTTGCGGGGATGCTGAACGCCGAATGGTCGTCCACGCCGATACGTCTGGCACCAACCGGGAATCGCGGGCTGGCGGCGCGCGACCCCGCAAGACAACGCGACAGCGCCGCTCGCAGATGAGCCATGCGTCTGGGCCGCGCTGGCCGGCAGCACGCGAGAAATGGGACAATGCTCGTGGCCTGAATGTGACCATGTCGCGTCCTACCGGACGCGTAAGATCCACTGCACTGGATCAGAAGAAAGAAATAATAATCGTCATTACCATGAAGCTACTTGCTCGTAAAATACACACACACTGATCGTGTCGCCGTCTCACTCATGCCCATGCCGCAGCAGGCGCCGGATCACGCAAGCGCCCGCCGCGGGGTGAGAGGAGCGGCAGTCGAGTCGGTCGCAACAGACCCGGCAGAGGACGGGATGGTCGGCAGCCCTGGTCCCGCCGCGCCGAGGACCGGGAGGACCAAGGGCGGCTTTGGCGCGCCTGCGCCTGCGGCCGCTGCGCCGGGCTGCGTCGGGGAACCACCCGCTTGGGCCGACGTCGCGTGCGGCACGGGTGCAGTCGCGTCCGCTCCGCCGCCTGCCACAGACGACGGCGCCGTGGACGACACCCCAGCGCTCGTACCACATACCGCTTGAGGGGGCTGGCCGCCGCGGCACCGGTTGACGAGCGCGCGGATGGCCGCAATCCACTTGATCTCCTCCTCCTCGCTCGGCGCGCACAGGTCGTACCGCCGCTTGGTGCACACAATGCGGACGACGTGCTCCTCGCGGCGGTGTCCCGCAGGCCCGTCGCCGCCGCGCCTGGCCCCGGGGTGCCGCGGGGGCGAGCGTGCGCGCCATTCGGGGCCCGAGCTGTCGTCGTCGTCGCCGTCGTCATCATCAGGGTCGATGGAGAAAACGTCGAGCACGGTCGAAATGGGGATGACCCGCAGTGCGCGCTCATCCATGTGGCTCTTGGTATACGTGATGGCGGAGGGGGTGAGAATGAACCATCGCTTGCGCCAGACGATCCGCGTCGTCTTGCGGCTCTTCTTCATAAGGTACGCGGCGAGGATGACCTGGTTCGGGTCGGGGGTCGCGGCGTGCGCGACAGCGGCGGCGTCGGGCGGCGCGTTGTCGGAGGCGGCCGGCCACGCGGCATTGGGATCTGAGAAATACGGTTCGTCCTCGTCTGAGCTGACAAAATGGGGGGCCGAGGCGGTTGGTGGGCTGAGGCTGCCCGGGGCTGGCGCTTGCGCCGGCTGGCCGCCGTGCTCGGGCGGCGGGTTGTGCGACAGCTGCGCCGTCTTCGCCTGGAGGCTGGGGATCGGAATCGGGTTGGAGAGGCGGCGGTCGACGGCGGCTGCGCTCGGCGGCACGGCGCCAGACGATGCGGAGCGCCCAAGACTGTGTGCGACCACACCCGCGGATGGACTGTGCGGCGGGACCGTAGCATGGCCATGGCCATGGGCGTGGGCGTGGGGCACGGGCACGGACGGCGGGTGCCACGACGACGGACCGGGTGCGCCTGACCGGAAGTAGCCGCCAGACGCTGACCCCGGCGATACGGAGGTCCCTGCCGTGGTGCTCGAGAACGTGCTGGTCCACGTCCCCCGGTGCGGCGGTTCGAGGTCGTAGTGGTCTGGCGGAGGAGCGGGCACGGGCATCGGCTTGGACGCCTGGTGGTGGGCTTGCTGCTGCCCGGCCAGCCTCCGGGCCGCATCCTCGCTCTCGCGCTCTGCCATTCGCTTGCGCTCATTGATCGCACGGACCCAGTCGTCCCGCTCCTCTGCAGACAGCGCCTCGACCATGAAGTTTCTGTCCGACGTGACAATGGCAAAGGCAAACGGGTGCTTTTGCTTCTCGTCCGTCACCGGCACGACCGAGTGGATCTGGCGCAGCTCAATCGCCCGCGACAGCGAGTACTCCTGCGGGGGGGTCAGCGCGCGTGGGTGCTGGCAGATACGCACCCTGTTGTCCTTGTAGTAGGCCAGTTTTGTTGACCGCAGGACGAACCACTTCTTTTTCCACACCTGCCATGTCAGAGGGGCACTTTGAGGCCACACTCGCCTTTCGTCGCTCCTGCTTCTTGATCAGGAAGCCGCTCTTGAACAGGCGCTCGCCATCCATGCCGCGTTCGAGCTCGGCGTTGGCACCCTCGTCCTCGTCCGACTCGTCCTCTTCAGGGGCGTCCTCGGGCCGCTGCTGGGGCGAGGGCGTCGAGTCGTTTGGGGCGCGCCGTTCCGCGATCGCACTAAGCGGCCCGTGGGGTCCGTGGGTTCCGTGGGCTCCGTGGGCTCCGTGGGTTCCGTGGGGTGTCGACGGTGTCGCCCCGACAGGGGACGCCGTAAATGCGCTGCCACTGCCCAGCCCGAGCGACAAGGTGATCAAGGGCGGGAGACTCGAGGGCGCGCTGGCCGAGTCCGACTCGCTTCCGCCCGCCGCGATGGAGCCCTTCTGCACGGATCAGCAGTGCACACAGTGGGTATGGCAGCGCACCCTTGCCGGCTTGCGGGGGACGCTGACGTTGGAGAGCTTGACGGAGAGCTTGCGTTCGACTTCGGCTTTGGAGGGGGGCGCCGCAGATGCGACGGACGTCGCGGTCGACGATACGGACGAGTGCTTCTTGTGCCCGCTCGGATTGTAGCTCTGCGGCGGCGGCGGCGGAGCGCCTGCCGCTGCTGGCGGTGCCGCTGTTGCCACTGGCGGTGCTGCGGGGGGCCGGTGGGAGGGCGAGAGGGGCGCCCCTGGCAGTCAGCATGTGTGTCGAAGCCGGTCGCGGTGGTTTGCCGCTACGACGGGCGTGGCCATGCTGGCCACACCCGCTGTCCACGCCCGTCGTACACGCACCTGAGGACATTGCTGCGGCAGTGAAGGGTGTAGTGGGAGAGTGGGCGATGGGATGGAGACGACGACGACGAGGTCGGCGATGGCGAGAGCGGGGTGGGGGCGGTCGCGCACCGGGGGGGGGGCCATGGAAGGGGGTGTGGATTACGTAATCTCCCTCCACCCATCACATGATTCCCCGGCCTTGCCACTGGAAATGTTAAAACTTGGTCGCCGTTCGTGCTCGTCTCGTCTCGACTCTCGTCTCGTCTCGACTCTCCACCCCGTCCGCCATGTCGCTCGCCCGCCAGATCCCGCTGCGGCCCTGGTGTCGCATAGCGGCCAGCAGCGCTCGCTCCCGCGCGCTCTCCACGACCCCGGCCGTCGCGGCCGCGGGGACATTCAGAAAGGGCAGGCAGCAGCAGCTGTTCGCCGAGCCCTCGAACGACGACACGGCGCCGGCAGCCCGCAGCAGAGGGCCGCGCGCACGGCAGAAGAAGAGTGGCGGGGGCGGGGGCGCCGGCCTTCTGGACCGCAAACCGTCGCGCTACCGCGTCTCGGGCGGCGCGCTCAAGGCGCCGCCAAAGATCACCCCCGAGGGCCTCCCGCAGGTCCTCCTCAACCGCCTCGACGAGTGGGTCGGATCGGAGCGCGTCAAGCAGCGGCTCACGACCCTTGGATTTGGGGAGGAGGAGGCGGAACACACGCTCCAGGCGTGGCACGCCAAGACAGTCGGCGACCTCGAGACGTGGCAGGAGGGGAACGAGCCGGTGGTCCCTGCGATGGCCAAGCTGGGATGGGACGCCGAGACGCTCATCCTCGCGTACGAGGCGGGCTCGCACGGCGCCGTCTTCGAGTCGGCCTTTCTCCGCCACTTTGTCCAGTTTGCCAGCGAGGCCGGGCCAGAGGAACTGCGGCTCCACCTCGCCGCCATCCTCGAGGCGACCGATCTGACACACCTCGCGCAGACGTACGGGCCCGCACGCCGGATCAACCGCCAGTTCCACCTCCACATGGGCCCCACCAACTCGGGCAAGACGTACAACGCGCTCAAGGCCCTGTCGCGCGCCAAGACGGGCGTGTACGCCGGCCCTCTGCGTCTGCTTGCGCACGAGGTGTGGGAGCGTCTCAACCTGGGCACCGTCGGCGACCTCAACGGCAACGGCCGCAAGTGCAACATGATCACGGGCGAGGAGCGGCGTATTGTGGATCCCGAGGCGGGCCTCATGTCGTGCACGGTAGAGATGGTGCCGCTGTCGGGGAGGCCCGGCAGCGAGCCATGGGACGTTGTGGTCATTGACGAGATCCAGATGATGGGCGACGAGCGCCGCGGCGGCGCCTGGACGGCCGCCGTCATGGGCGTCAACGCTAGGGAGATTCACCTGTGCGGTGACGACACGACGGTCGCACTCCTGCAGACCATGGTCGATGGGTTCAAGGGAGACACGCTCACCATCCACCGCTACGACCGTCTGACCCCGTTAACGGTCGCGCAGCACAGTCTCGAGGGCGACTGGAACAATGTCGCGCCGGGCGACTGCGTCGTGACGTTCTCGCGTAGCAACGTGTTCGCGGCCAAGAAGGCGATCGAGGAGTCGGTCGGCAAGCGGTGCGCCGTCGTGTACGGCGGCCTGCCGCCCGAGACCCGTGCGGAGCAGGCACGTGAGTTTAACGAGCCGACCGGCCGTGCAGAGATCATGGTGGCGTCGGACGCCGTCGGCATGGGCCTCAACCTCAAGATTGGCCGTATCATCTTTGAAAGCCTGTCCAAGTTTGACGGCAAAAAGGAGGTGCCACTGTCGCTCTCGCAGATCAAGCAGATTGCGGGCCGCGCGGGTCGGTTCGGGCAGGCGCGCGAGGAGGGCACGACGACGGACGATGTCCCGGCGACAGGCGGCGTCGTCACCACGCTGCACGGCGCCGACCTGCCGCTGCTGCGCGCCATGCTCCCGCTCCCGCTGCCGCCACTCACGCGCGCGGCTATTGAGATCCCGCAACAGGCGCAGTTTGCCTTTGCGCCGCTCCTCCCGCCGTCCACGAGCTATCCGCAGATCCTCGACAACTTTGCCGCGCTCGCCAAGCTCCCGCCGAACACGGTCCTCACCGACGTGACAAAGGACATTCCCCTGGGAGACGTGGTCGAGGACTTCCGCGACGTTCTGAGCCTGGTCGAGATGGAGCTGTTTGTGGACGTCCCGGTCAGCCACCGCAACCCCACCGCCATGGCCATCTACCGCAACATTGTGGCGTCGTTTGCGAAACATTACGAGGTCCGGGTCGAGGACGTGCTCGAGTCGTCCAAGCTCCTCAAGACACTCGAGACGGTGGAGCAGACGCTGTCCGCGCTGCCCCCGAGTCCGCGGACGCCCGGCATGCACCGAGCGTCGCTCTCGCCCGCGATGACCGTGTCGGCCATCCCGCAGATGGAGACACTGCACAAGGCACTCGTCATGTACATCTGGCTCTCGTTCCGCCTCGAGCTCGCGTTCCCGGACCGCCAGCTCGCGACCGAGTACAAGGCGCGCACAGAGCGCGTGCTCGACGTGTGTCTCGAGCGCCTCCCGGGCGTCCGCCCGAAGCGCCGCACGGAGCGCGCCAAGCGGGACGACCGCGAGCACGCGCCGCACCGCCGCAAGCAGGCCGACCGGCCAGGCCTCGTCCAGCCGTCCGCCGCCTGGGTGGAGCGGCAGCGCGAGGCAAGGTCGAGCGAGCGCGAGAAGCTGTGGCGCAACTATGCGCTGGCCGTCGACGACCGCAAGCATTAGATGAGTACCAGGGGCACGACGAGTGGAGATAACCGTTATTTTGTTGTATCATAGCCGGCATTGCATCGCTCTTTCATAATGACGTGGCATTTGGGTTACGTAATGGCATAACAGTATCACGTAACATTTCTTACATAACCCCTTTACCTAATCGCCCTTATCCAAGTCTGATTACATAACACCCCTCCCCCACGTGACCACCCCACCCCCAGGAGGTAAACAAACACGCGCATCTCATTCGCGCGCGCCGTCGGTCGCCCTCGCCGTCTCGCGTCTCGCCGGCGCCGTCCTTGTCGCTCCTCCCATCTCTCCTCCCCCCAGTGCCCCCCGATCCGCCCCTCTCGCGCCATGGACGCCGTCATCGCCCTCATCCCGCCCAAGCTCGCGGCGTACCTCCCGCTCTCCAACGCCGGGTACGTCTACGCCAGGCCCGACGCCACGCTCGCCGACCTCATCGACGTGGCACAGCCCAGTCTGTGGATCGCGGCCGGCGCCATCCTCTTCAACCCCATCTACTGGAACATCACCGCGCGCAACGGTGCGTGCGGCGTCGCCGGCGGGGGTGCAGGTGCTGACACCCGCAGAGTACCGCAAGCACACGCTCACCAAGGCGCTCGGCTCGCCACTAGCCGCGTGCTACTTCTTCACGGTCACCATCTTTTCGCTCGGCATCCTCCGGGACCACCTGTGAGTGACTACCTGGGGGGGTTGAGGAGAGTGGCCGGAGAGTGGCCGGAGAATGGCCGCGCGCCATGCCGGAGAGAGCCCGCGCGTCGACATGTCCGATGTGCCAGTCCCCTACACCGACGGCCCCGACGCCGCATGTCCGCATGTCCGCATGTCCGCGTGTCCCCCTGGCCCTCCGGGAATCCCCGCATGATGCAGCCGTCGTCTAACCCCCAGGTTCCAGCAGGCGCTCCTGCACCAGCCGCACGCCGCGCACCTGGGCACGCCGACGTGGAAGGCCACCGCCGTCGCGCTCTTCGTCGTCGGCCAGACCTTCACCCTCTCCTCCATGTGGGTGCTCGGCGTGACCGGCACGTACCTCGGCGACTACTGCGGCATCCTCATGAGCGAGCGCGTCACCGGCTTCCCCTTCAACGTCCTCAACGACCCGATGTACGTCGGCTCCACCATGGCCTTCCTCGGCACCGCCATCTGGTACGAGAGCCCCGCCGGCATTGTGCTGTCTGCGCTCGTATGGCTCGTCTACTCGACCGCGCTCAAGTTTGAGGGGTAAGTGTGGGATGGCAGCCGCGTGCTCACCCCAGCCCCTTCACGGACATGATCTACACGACCGCCGCCGCCAAGAAGGCCGAGGCCGAGACCGAGGCCAAGGCGAAGGCTGCCGCCGCGACCGCTCCCGCCGAGAAAAAGGCCGTCGAGCCCCCGCAGACGCCCCGCAAGACGCGCACCGCCAAGGCCCCCGAGGCGACGGCGTCGGCGACGGCGTCCACCACCGCGACCGCGGCCGCGCAGACGCCGCGCCGCCGCTCGTCGCGCAAGAGCGTGCTCGCGCAGTCCGAGACCGCTGCCGCGCCCGCGAGCCCGATGCGCGTCACCCGCAGCCGCAGCCGCGCACGCCAGAGCGACGCCGACGACACCGACTAGGCGCGTGCTCGCGCCGCGGCCGCAGGCTCAGCCCCAGCCGGCCCAACCCACCCCCTGCCTCAACGCACCGCAGATACCCACCCACCCCCTCCCTCCCTCATATCCACGACGCCAGCCATACCTCTGTCGTCGCCGTTATTCCCCTCTCGCGCCCATGCCGTGTCCGCCCTTAATCTAGAAAGCGCTCGCCTTGGGACCAGCTAGTAGTGTCCCTGCGTGCGCGGCGCATTCATCTGTGCCGCCAGGGTCTATGCATGTGGTTGCGGAAGAACAGAGGCCGGCGTGCGGGCACCAGCGTGCCGAGATGGGCCCGGGGGGTTCCGTGCGGGGTGGAGGTTCGCCACCCAGAAATTATGTGACGCATCGACCACCGTCTGCAATGCGACCATCGGCCATGTGCTGACCATCAGCGATTGCTACTCTCCCCATCCTGCTCGCCTCTCCCATGCCACAGCACCGCCATGGCAGACGAACGCGCCGCTGTACACGCGCCCGCCCCCGCCCCGTCGCCAGCGCCGGGGATCCGCCGCCTCCCCCGTCCCGCCGCGAGCCGCCTCCGCGCATCGCTCGTCCTCCCGTCGTTTCCGCGCGTCCTGGCCGAGCTCGCGCAGAATGCGCTCGACGCCGGCGCGACGCGCATCGAGTGCGTCCTCAGCCTCGTGCCAGAGGAGGAGAGCGTGCGGGTCGAGGACGACGGGCGCGGGATTGCGGCGTGCGAGCTCGGAAGGGTCGGCGAGGTGTATAGTGAGTGCCGCCTGCGCCTGCGCCTGCGCCTGCGGCAGTGGGGGTACAACCGCGGCGGCCTGAGAACCAAGCGTGTTAACAGACCCCAAGAGGTGCAACTGGCTGACCGCAGTGACGAGCAAGGAGAACACCGGCCTCGCCCCCGTGGAGGGCTACGGCTTCCGCGGCGAGGCCCTCGCGTCCATTGCCGCGCTCGCCATGCTGCAGGTTACCTCGCGCGTCGGGGGCCACCCGACTCGCTCCAAAGTCATCAAAGTGGGTCTGTCCCCCTCTCCTCCTCCCCTCTGGCAAGCTGACCACCATCAGAACGGCTCGACGCTGTACCACGGCCCCGCGCGCACCGACCTCGGCCGTCCGCATGGCACAACCGTCGTCGTCCGCGGGCTGTTCAACGCGCTGCCCGTGCGCGCGGCCGAGCTTGCGGGCGAGTCGGCCAAAGCGCTCGCGGCCTGCCGCAGAGCAGTCGAGGCGCTCGCGCTCGTGCACCCCGCCGTGCGGTGGGTAGTGTGGGAGGAGCGCGCGGGCGGCGGGACGCGGAGGCTGCTTGCGGTGCCGGGGGTGAGTCTAGGAGGGAGTTGCCGTAGGAGGCAATGCCGGGAAAACGCAAGTACCACCGCAATGACAGCTGACATCAGTCCCGGCGCAGCGTTGACGCGTTCCGTGCGCTGTACGGCAGCGCAGGTGTCGAAAGGGTGCAGAGCGTGCACGTCTCGAGCGGGTCGCGGCGCGTTGACGGCTTCTTCAGCCTCGAGGGCACTGTGACGCGCGCGCACCAGCACCTGTGTTCGTGTTACTGCTGCGGCAATCTGCCTACTCGCGACTAGCTGCTGACCGCAGACGTGAATGGATACCCGGTCGAGACCTCGGGGCTGCACGCCGCGATTGCCCAGCGTTTCGCGCACAGCCAGTTTGCGTCCATGGTGAGTGGCGAGCGCGGCAAGGCCGTACAGCAAGGCAGCCACCTCGAACCCCATCTCGTCTGACCATAGGCAAGTAACCTGACCGACGACCTGCGGCCGCAGGCCCACGTCAAACGCTCCTCGCCGCGCCGCCTTGAGCGGCATCCCGTGTACGTGCTCAACATCACGCTGCCGTCCGCCGACGTCGACGCGGCGTACGAGCCCGGCAAGACGACCCTGGGCTACAAGGTGGGCGCTCCCGGATGGACTGTGCTAATGGCAATGCAGGAGGCCGGCACGGTGCAGTCGTTCGTTGTTACTGTGGTGGACGACTTTCTGCGGCAGCAGGGATACGGCCCGCGCTCGACGACTGCGTCGCCGACCCCGAGTCCGCGGAAGCGCCGGCGTGAGGTAGAGGGGAGGACAGAAGGAGCACTGCGCCGGGGCAAGGCCGCCCCGAGGCACGCGTTGTCAATCTCTGCTCCGTCTCCAGAGTCGGACTCTGCACCAGAGACTACTGCCGACTCGCCTCCGCTGTCGGCCCTGCTGCACGAGAATGCGAACTGGGTCGGCGACACTCTCCAGGTATGCCGACTCCTGCCCCCTAATTCTAATTGCCTACCTAGTCCTGATTCAGCAGAATGTCGACAACGAGCTGCTGCCCGTCCGGGGCGGCTCCCTCCAGCCGACCACGTTCCTGCCGCTAACCGATGTCTCCTTCCCTCTGACCAGTCTCCAGGACGTGCACGTGCTGGGCCAGGTGGACCGCAAGTTTGTCGCCTGCACGCTGCGGGACGCGCGTGGCCGGGAAGGGCTCGTTGTGTTTGACCAGCACGCGGCGGACGAACGCGCGGGGGTTGAGGGGATCCTGGACGCGTTATGTGGCGGGTTCGCGCGGGACGATATGCCCATCAAGGTGGTACCGGAAGGGGTCCTCCAGGTCGTGCTGACGCGCGCGGAGAGGGAGGCGCTCAGTGTTCCGGGCGTGCGGGACGTGTTGCGCCGGTGGGGGATTGTGTTGTCGGGCTCTGATCACGAACGGCAAAGCCCAGACGGCGATGCAGACGAGACCTCCGCCGGAGACTACCAGCAGATGTCGGTGCTCGGCTTCCCGTCCCAGCTAGAACGCCTCGGCAAGCCGGCGGAGATGACGCGCCTGCTCAAGGTCTACCTCCCGCAGCTCGCTGAGGGCATGGGCGAGATGCGCGCGCTGTTGCGCTCGCTGGCCGCGGACACTCAGCTGCCGGTAGACGCGGCAGAGCCCATACCCAGCCGCCGTCCCAGCGACCCCGCCGCAGACGGCCGGGCGCGCATCGAGTGCTGGATGCCCCCCGAAATGGCCGAGCTGGCGAACAGCAAGGCCTGCCGCACCGCCATCATGTTCGGCGACCGGCTCGCGCCGGAGCAGTGCGAACGCCTGCTTGCGCGTCTCGCGGGGACGCGCAACCCGTGGGTCTGCGCGCACGGCCGCCCAACGCTCGTTCCGCTGCGCATCCTGGACCTCGGCGGCGCGCCGGCGCGACGCCGCACGATCAACTGGAGTGTCTGGGCGCGGTCAGCGCGGTCGGCCACGGAAACACTGTAGAGATATAGAACGTAGAGAGCTGCAGTGATAAATACATTTGGGTGTGTATGTACAACAGTAACTTGTATCCGACGAATGTCGCTAGCGGCGCCGCTTCTTGCTCTTGCCCTTGCTGCGCGCCATGGGCGCCTTGGGTTCCGTCTCGCTTGGCTCCACATCCGCTTCTACCGGCGCGGCCTTGCGCTTCGTGCCTCTGCTGCTGCGCGCTGCGCCGCCGCCGGCGCGGGCCCTGCCCTTCGGTCTGACCTCAGGCTCGTTGTCGACCTCCATTGTCTCCGCCTCCGGCGCAACACGATGTCCTTCCGCGGTGTTGTCGTCCCCGTCCACGCAACGCTCAGCCGCCTCCTCCCTCCACTCGCGCCCGCCGAGCCAGCCCCGAGCCGTTGCCTCGCGCCAGCCCGGGATCTCCTCAATCCCCTCGGCGGCAGCATCCGCCTCGCCGCCTGCCCACCACCCGCCCTCGCTCCACACGTACCGCCCGGCCAGAACCGCCTCAATCGTCGCATACCCCTGCGCGTTCGCGTACGGCACGCCCGCGGCCGGGTGGCGGTAGCGCGCTGGCTGGCCTGTGAGGGGGTCGGCGGGCGGCCGCCGGTTGATCGGCCGGTTGCGCGCCGGGATGACGCGGACGGTCCCCCAGTCGACGTGCGAGCCGAGGATGAGGGACAGCTCGGCCGGCAGGCCGCCAAGGACCTGCGAGAGGATCAGGTAATTGCGCGTATATGGGCCAGTGGGGGCTTCGGGGGTCGTTGCAGGTGCGGGTGCAGATGCAGGATCCATAGTGGGACCGGGGGTGCTGCGGTCGCCCGCGGGGGTTGCGGTTGGGGCTGGGGTGGGCACCCCAGGGGTGGTACCTTTCGCCTCTTTGGTCCCCGCTAGCGCAGGAGCTTTGTCGTTGGTGCTATCCTCGGTAGAGGTTGTGGGGAAAGCGGGGACTGCGGCAGCGCTGTCGTCCTTTGCATCTGCAGGTTTGGGCTCTGCCGCAGTCTCTGCGGGCGCATCCGCAGTCGTGGACGCGGCAGCTGTGGTCGCGCTCGGAGTGGACGGCCCCGGCTCACTGGTCGCAGCAGCAGCCTCAGGCTTCTCTTTCTCAGTGGCGGTGGCCACCACTGCACACTGGTCCGTGTTGGTGGTCGCGGTCCCGCTGGCGGCTTGGGCCGCGTCGCCGGCCGCCCCAGGAGTAGCAGTCGCACCTGCACATGAAACGTCCTTGTTGACATGGGCGGCAGGTGCAAGAGACGTCGCACCTGGGGTAGTGACACTCGCCGCTTCGGCCGCACCCGTGTCCGTGGGACCGGCCGCAGAGGGAGACGGCGCCGTGGAAGAAGCTGGATCTGCCGCGGGCGTCGCTGGCGCAGGTGGGTGGGTTGCTGACGCATCGCGTTGCGGCTCCCGGGTCGATGCAGCCGCAGACGCGTCCGCACGCGCGTCGCCGGTAAGTGTGGATGACTCATCAGCCGCGTCGGTAGAATGTTCCAGCTTGACCTCGCGTTTGCCACTCGTCCCGGACGGTCCCGCCTCTGGGAGCTCGCCCGCAGCATCGGGCCCGCTCGTCCCAGCCTTTGGGCCCTCCGAGGATGCCGCGTCCACGACCTCCACCAGCTTGCCCACCGTACGGCTGATCCACGTCCAGCGCGGCCCACGTACACGCTTCCTTCCGACGCGCCGCAGCTCGCGGCGCTCCTCCTCCTTACGCAGCCAGTCGGTCAGCGCCTCCTTGTTGCGCTCCTCCTCCTCGAGCGCCGCAGCAATGAGCTCGTCCTGCGTCATGGGCCGTGCGCCGCGCACCTCGCCGGTCTCGTGCTGCGCCTTGCGGCCCTTGCGGCTGGATGCAAGGGCGACCTTCTCCGCGCGCTCCTTTTCGATCAGGTCGACCTCGGACTTGAGGGTCGAGGCACGCAGGTTGGAGCGGCGCGTCTCGCTGCGCTGCTGGCGCTTCTGCTCGCGCCGCTGCTTGCGGATCTCGAGGATGAGCGTCGAGGGCGCCATCTTGTCAATGTCGAGCTTGGGGTCGAGCAGCGCCAGGTCGGATTCCTTGGGCCTGAGCGTCGACCAGTCGGCGATGCGCGGCGCCTTGACGAGGGGGTTGAACAGAGCGCGGCCCTTTGGTTTGGCCTGTGGGCGCGTTAGTGCGCCGGCGCGGGCGGGCGCACACGCGCGCATGGCCGCCAAGCACGCACCTGCTTGCGCTCCTCGCGCCGGAGCTTGGCCTCCTCGTCGTCGTCGTCCTCGACCTCGTCGTCCGTCTCGGCAAACTCTTCCAGGAAAACATCCTTCTGGTCCTCTGCCTGTCAGAACCGGGCGTGTGCTCTGCCGGCGACTCACGCGGCGCCTCAAACTCGGCGTCGTCGTCCTCCTCGGCGAACAGCTCGTCGTCCTGGTGCGCCTTTTCCAGCAGCTCGCGCATGCTGCGAGTCAGCGTCGCCCGCCGCGCGGCGGCTCGTACCGGTTGCCCGCGGTGCTGCGCTTGGCGCGTCCCGTCGTCACCGTCTCGGCCATTGTGGATGCGGAGAGTGGATGCAGAGGGGTCGATGGGTGGCCATTTGCTGTTGTCGAGAGGAGCAGCCATTTGGTTCCGCGGCCTCCACCGTGGGTGTGTCCTGGGGGCACTTCCCAGAGACCTTACGTCAGCAGACGAGGAAGACACCAAAAGGCACCGATCCTGGCCTCCACCCGGTGTCCCTGTGGCACGGCCACCGTGTACTTTGACCTCGTATGCAGCGCAATGCGACATGACACTGTCTCGATCCTCCACGATGCCCAGCCGGTGCTCGCGGTGGCCCCAGCGGGCCGCTCACTGCGGGCGCGGCCCATGACGCCGCGACCCGGGGTTCGACCCACACTCGCCCCTTGTTCGCGGGAGCCCTGCCGACGGCGGCTCGTCCTCCGCTCGGAGCGCGTGCGCGTCGTCCGGACCCCCCCCCCCCCCCCCCCCCCCCCCCCCCCCCCCCCCCCCCCCCCCCCCCCCCCCCCCCGCGCCGCCTCCCGCCCGAGCGCCTGGCCTTCTCACCCAGCTCGCGCTGCTCGCTGAGCGCACCCCGCGCACCGTGCACTGCCGCCGCGGCGTTGCGGAACCCGGTCCCCGCGATTGGGGGGCCAGGGCGGGCGGCACGTGGGCATGGTGCCACATTCGAAAACACCGCGCGGGGGAATGGGAGATTTTGCGCACCGCGGCCAGGCTCACCCCGGCCGCCGCCGCCAACCCCCCGCAGATTCTCGGATCTTGCTCCCAAATACAATCTCTTTCTCCTTTTCTCCCTTCTTCCCTCCATCCTCGCACTTGCGTGTAGCGGCTTATCCCCCTTGCACCAACGCACTCTTCCCCGCCCCCGCCACTCCCTCCCTCTCCCTCCAGAAAACACCCAAAAAAAAGCCGTTCAAAATGGTGCGTCCCGCGCCGTCTGCGCGTGCGCGCCCGCAGGCGGGCCGTGGTTGTGCGGAATCTTGTTGCTGACACGTCGCAGGTCAAGTGAGTAGCGTGCATCCGGGATGGGGGACGGTGAGGAGGCGGCGGCGGGTTGGAATGCGCCGCCGCGGCAGCGGCAGCGGCGGCGGCAGCGGCGGCGGCAGCTGCAGCGGCGACAGCGGTTGCTATTGGGGGAAGGAAGGAAAGGAGGCGGCGACGGATGGCTGGCTGCAAATTTCGCGCGCTTGGTAATCGACAGCCATTTCATCCCGCCGCCTCCCACCCGACCTCCACCCACCATGCGATATCGCCAGAGCACACTCGTGACCATGGTGGCCAATAGCATGGACGCCGTGCACATGGCCCAGGTCATGTCGGCTCTGGCACGCGCGCGGGCCATGCTTGGGCGTGGCCCGCGGCCCGGATCCGAACGGTTCGAGTCGGATGGGGGCGTTCTGCAGGTGGCAATTGATGGCGACCCGAGATGTCTTGCTCGTCCGCCATCCCTCTGCCCAACCTGCTAGTCCCCTTGCCGGCCGGCCGCATTCGACGCAGACGGGTCCTGGGACCTATCTCCACCGCGTTGCATGCATGGAACCGGGTCTTTGGCCGCTGCCGTCAAGGCCGCCCCGCCCCCTTCCATCTCCTCCTCGACACGCCCCATCCTCCCCCGACATTCAACTAACCCCTCCAGCTTCACGATCGACGAGATTCGCGAGCTTATGGACAAGCCGACGAACATCCGTAACATGTCCGTCATTGCCCACGTCGACCACGGCAAGTCGACCCTTACCGACTCGCTCGTCTCCAAGGCCGGTATCATTGCCGGTGCCAAGGCCGGTGAGATGCGTTTCACCGACACGCGTCAGGACGAGATCGACCGTGGTATCACCATCAAGTCGACCGCCATCTCGATGTACTTCGAGCTCCCCAAGGAGGACGTCGAGGACGTCAAGCAGAAGACCGACGGCCCCCACTTCCTCGTCAACCTGATCGACTCGCCCGGTCACGTCGACTTCTCGTCCGAGGTTACTGCCGCCCTCCGTGTCACCGACGGTGCGCTTGTCGTCGTTGACTGTGTTGAGGGTGTCTGTGTCCAGACCGAGACTGTCCTTCGTCAGTCGCTCGGTGAGCGTGTCAAGCCCGTCCTTGTCATCAACAAGGTCGACCGTGCCCTCCTCGAGCTCCAGGTCTCCAAGGAGGACCTCTACCAGTCCTTCCAGCGTACCGTCGAGTCGGTCAACGTTATCATCTCGACCTACGCCGACCCCGTCCTCGGTGACGTCCAGGTCTACCCCGACCAGGGCACCGTCGCCTTCGGCTCGGGTCTCCACGGCTGGGCCTTCACCCTCCGCAACTTTGCCACCCGCTACGCCAAGAAGTTCGGTGTTGACAAGAACAAGCTCATGCCCAAGCTCTGGGGTGACAACTACTTCAACCCCAAGACCAAGAAGTGGACCAAGTCGGCCGACGCCGGCCTCGAGCGTGCCTTCAACATGTTCGTCCTTGACCCCATCTTCCGTCTCTTCGACTCGATCATGAACTTCAAGAAGGACCAGATCCCCACCCTTCTTGAGAAGCTCGAGATCAAGCTCTCGCCCGATGAGCGCGAGCTTGAGGGCAAGCAGCTCCTCAAGGCCGTCATGAAGAAGTTCCTTCCCGCCGGTGACGCCCTCCTTGAGATGATTGTCCTCAACCTCCCCTCGCCCGCCACTGCCCAGAAGTACCGTGTCGAGACCCTCTACGAGGGCCCCATGGACGACGAGTCGGCCATTGGTATCCGTGACTGCGACCCCAAGGGTCCCCTCATGGTCTACATCTCCAAGATGGTTCCCACCTCGGACAAGGGCCGCTTCTACGCCTTCGGCCGTGTCTTCTCGGGTACCGTCTCGGCTGGCCCCAAGGTCCGTATCCAGGGCCCCAACTTCGTCCCCGGCAAGAAGGAGGACTCGGTTATCAAGTCGATTCAGCGTACCGTCCTCATGATGGGCCGTACCGTCGAGTCGATCGAGGACTGCCCTGCTGGTAACATTGTTGGTCTTGTCGGTGTCGACCAGTTCCTGCTCAAGTCGGGTACCATCACCACCTCGGAGACCGCCCACAACATGAAGGTCATGAAGTTCTCCGTCTCCCCCGTCGTCCAGGTCGCCGTCGAGTGCAAGAACGCTTCCGACCTCCCCAAGCTCGTTGAGGGTCTCAAGCGTCTCTCCAAGTCGGACCCCTGTGTCAAGACCATGATGGGCGAGAACGGTGAGATCATCGTCGCCGGTGCCGGTGAGCTCCACCTCGAGATCTGTCTCCAGGACCTCGAGAACGACCACGCCGGTGTTCCCCTCCGCAAGTCGGACCCCGTCGTCGGCTACCGTGAGACTGTCCAGGCCGAGTCGTCGATGGTTGCCCTCTCCAAGTCGCAGAACAAGCACAACCGTCTCTACGTCAAGGCCGAGCCCCTCGGTGAGGAGCTTACCCAGGACATTGAGAACGGCAAGGTCGCCCCCCGTGACGACCCCAAGCTCCGTGCCCGTTACCTCGCCGACACCTACGGCTGGGACGTCACCGAGGCCCGTAAGATCTGGTGCTTCGGCCCCGACACCACCGGCCCCAACCTCTTCATCGACGGCTCCAAGGGTGTCCAGTACATGAACGAGATCAAGGACTCGGTCGTCGCCGCCTTCCAGTGGGCCACCAAGGAGGGTGCCGTCTGCGAGGAGCCCATGCGTGGTATCCGCTTCTCCATCCTCGACTGCACGCTCCACACCGACGCTATCCACCGTGGTGGTGGCCAGATCATCCCCACCGCTCGTCGTGTCTGCTACGCCGCCGAGATGCTCTCGCAGCCCGGTCTCCAGGAGCCCATGTTCCTTGTCGAGATTGCATGCCCGGAGACCGCCCAGGGTGGTGTCTACTCGGTCCTCAACGTTCGTCGTGGTCAGGTCTTCTCGTCGGAGCAGCGTCCCGGCACGCCCATGTACACCGTGAGTTATTTCTGGAAACGATTTCGGTCAGGGGGATCGTAAATTTGGGTCCCCTCGCAATCGAAATTTTGGTTCCGTTTAATTGGCCCCGAGTGTGGCACCTCGTCTTGCGATTTTTATCCGCATCTTGTTGCTAACATGCTCAGATGAAGGCGTACCTCCCCGTCGCCGAGTCGTTCGGCTTCAACGCCGCTCTCAGGGCTGCCACCGGTGGACAGGCGTTCCCCCAGGCCGTCTTCGACCACTGGTCGCTCCTCGGCGGTGACGCCTCGGACAAGACCTCCAAGGTCTACGCCCTCGCCTCGCAGATCCGTGAGCGCAAGGGTCTCAAGCCCGAGGTTCCCGGCTACGAGCACTACTACGACAAGCTCTAAGTGCGGTAGAATGGGTAGATACGAGTCTATGCATGATTCGAGTAGTTTCCGAAATGGGGAAGGTTGCATGTGCGCTTGAGGAAGGCTTGCGGGCATGACTGCCGCCGCGCAGTGCCCTCGACGAAGGCTGCAGGGCGAGTTGTGCTTTGGCTGAAGTGACATGAGCTCTGGCTGGTATCGCAGCGGCGGAAGGATACAACGCTGCTGCCAGAGCGCGCGTTCTCGAGCATGGAGGGCGGGTGACCCCCTTGGACCCCCTTGGACTCGTGCGTGGCACCCGGCCTGCCTTTCTGGCCGATAACCACCGACGACGAGGAGGTGGAGGATGGCTAGTTGTGCTGCACCCGACTCTTGACTCGAATGCGGGACACAGGCAAGGTGAGAAAAATGTAGTCGGCTGACGAAGAAGCCACCTGCTCGAACGGCATCGCGCCTGTTTGCTTTCCTCTACCGCCCCGCGCTTGTATCCCCCCGATGCGCCGCCGACATTGACGACCACTTGCCCACGCTGCCTTTGATAAACACAGTTCCCGCTCTCTACGGACTCGTCTACTTTGATCGACACCGCTGCGCCTAGACTCCCGGCCGGCCATCGCGGCCGCCACAACCTCCACTGGTCTCCGGCCGGGCTCGACGCACAGGAGCTGCCATAATTACTTGTTCATATTCATGACCACTCGGCGGCATGCCGTAGGAGCTCGAAAGATTTTTAGCGTACCAGACGCAGTTTTGAGAATGTTGTCGATGTGGGCCCAGGAGTCAGCCATCAGCTACTGCATATTATTAGCGTACAGGAGAAGAATTCTCGCAAGGTCGCGCCTGATGCTAATGCTCCAGCTCCCTAACACGTCCGCATGGCCGAGGGGTTGCATTTCCTGTGTCTGCGCGGCTTTGGCCGTCCTCTGAGGGCATCTGAAGATACTGGTAACGAAGGCCGTTAGCTCCTCCTGCCCTCAATCTCTTCATTTATTTCTCTGGATTTTTGGGTCTTTTTTTCTGCCTTTTTTTCCCTTCTTCTTTCTTTCTGTTCTATGGCGCTTAATCACCTGAGAACTCATAGGTTTTCCAACGCCAGATTATCCCCTATAGCATAGGGTCAAGTAACAGAGCTCGGCTGTCATGTCATACCGACGGAAGAGGAGGACTTGGCGAGGAAAAACAGTCACAGCCACATGGGTCCGGTCGGACGGCGTCGGCTGCACCAGGTTCGACACTGGGATCTTGCAGGGGGGTCTACAGGCATGCCCCGCTGTCGCATTCCCAGAGGGGTCTTCGCCTGTGCCCAGCGCGGTTGCCACTGGTCGCCCGTCGAGACTCGAGAGAGAACGCAGGTGCCACTTGATGCACTCCTCCTGGGGGTGCCGATCGCGTTCCACCAACTCAAAGGGCCACCAAAATGTCAGGCCGCCGGTCGGCTGCCGGGCTGTCAACACCCGGCGAGCTCGACGCTCGTGCTACTTCTCACTCCCTCTCGACTATCAAAACCACGCACCACGGATGCCGTTCCGCGCGCGTGTCAGTCCCATCAGCCTGGTCCGGCGCCAGGCGGCAGCTGCGCGTCTTGCGCCGTCGCGTGCGGCCCACCTCGCCCAGGCGTCGCTTCCTGCGGCGCGAACGTCGCCGTTTGCTGGCCCCGGCCCTATCACCTTTGCCGCGCAGCAGCTGCGCGGCGCGCGCGACTTTGGCACGTCCAAGACACGCACTGGATTTGCCGACTTCTTCCGGCGCGGCCCCAGCAAGCCGAGCGCGGCACAGCTGCGGGCTGCGGTCCTCGGCGCGCTGGGGCCGGGCAAGCTGTACGCGCTGATCGACGCATACGACGAGCTGATCGCCGCCGGCGGGCGGCTGGGTGCCGATGACCTCGCAGAGGTCCTGGACGCCATCGCGGGGCGCGCGACGGGCAAGGCGCACACGCTCCGGAAACGGATATGGACGGACGCTGACGCCGTACACCGCGTCGCGCTCACCGACGAGATGTACCGCGCCATGGTCGCCGGGTGCGCCAAGTACGGGGATGTGGACGAGGCGCTGCGGCTCGTGGACGAGCTGCAGGCGGCCGGCGGCGGGCTCGCCGAGGCGCAGTGGGCAGCGATCGCGGGCGGCGCTGCGGCAGTGGTCTCGCCGCGGGAACGCAGGCGGCTCATTGGCGCCGTAATCGACGCGGCGACTCGGGCGGGATACAACACCGACCGCACATTCGCGGCCCTCCTTGAGCCTCTCTTCTCGACTACGCGCGACGGAACGGACGCGGATTTTGCCAGCATCGTCGCGCGCATGAAGACAGACGGTGTCGCTACCGGCCCATGGGTTGAGATCCAGCTCGTGGCGGCGCACCTCAAGGCCAGCGAGCTGGCAGCGGCGCGCGCGATCGCAGACACGTGGCCGCGCCCAGACGATGTGCCGGACGTGCAGCTTGCGCGCGAGCTGGTCCGCAGCGTCATTGCGCTCGAGATGGCGGCAGACCATCCCGACGGTGTCGAGGCCGCCGTGCGCAGCCTGCCGTACGGCAGCGACATGTCGGGGTCCGTGTTCCTGTACCTAGTCCAGCACCGGCTGGCGGGGCTGCAGGCGACCTCTGATGCGCGACTCGACCCCGAGCAGCTGCTGCGGGTGGTTGACGACATTTCGCGCTCGACGGGCCGCGAGCCGTCTGCGGCGGCATGGGCGCGTCTCGTTTCCAATGTGCTCGCCACCTCGGACCTCGAGACAGCCTTCGTCGTGTACCAGGCAGCCCGCAAGCGCGCGCCTTTTACGACGGCCGACCTCGCGCGCGACCTAATCACCAAGCTCTGTGACCCGGCTCCCCCGCACTTCGCCGAAGCAATGCAGGTGTATGACGATCTGGCGGCGACACCGGCGTGGGAGGCCAACCGGGGCAAGGACGCCGATGCCGCGCGGGCCGTGTACGCAACACTGCTGCGGGCATGCGACCGCGCACAGCCGCCGGCGCCCGGCGTCGCGATGGAGCTGGCGGACAGCGCCAAAGAGCGCGGCGTGAGGTTGCCCGCGCAGGACGTGACGCACTACATTGTCGACTGCATGGCCGTTGCGCGCGACCACCCCGAGGCGCACGACGTGTATACCCACCTCCTCCCGCTCGTCGACGAGCCGCTCAACCACCGCCAGTACACCCACATCCTCACCAAGTTTATCGTGCTCGACTTTCCCGGCTCGAATGTGGCGCCTCCTGACTACGTCCTGGGCATGCTCGCCGACATGCGCCGTGCCGGGCATGAGCCGAACGCGGCCATCATCACATCCCTACTCAAGTCGTACGCTTCGCTGAGCAAAAAGGTGACGCGCAACAGGCACAAGCTGTCGGCGGCCGAGGGCGAGTTTGCGGTTGATGCGCTCACGAGCGCGACCCACGACGTGTACCGTCTCGTCAGCCTCGACCCGATGCTTGAGGTGGACGTGCCGCTGCTGGTGGCGCTGATGGATGCGCTCTCGAGCGTCAACGCCTTTCCCGACGCCATGGAGGTGTGGAACGAGATTGTGCGGCGGCGCGGGGAGGCGGCGGCAACGCTGCCCGCAGCCGAGATGCGTGCACAGTTTGGCACGGCCGTCAGCGTCGCACTCGACACATGTGGGTTCGCGGACCTGGGCCCGCGCGCGGTGCGCATCTGGGCGTGGGGCAGGCGACACCAGCTCATCGCGCGCCGGACGTGGGCGGCATATATCGAATGCCTCTGCCGGCTGGGACGGTACGACGACGCGCTCGACGTGCTCACGGTCGAGATGGAGCGGGACGGGCTCGTGCCGACGCTGGCCGAGACGAGCATCCCGGCCAAGTTTGCGTGGCGCCAGCCGAGGGTCATCCCGCATGTGATGGGCCGGCTGGAACGGGGCTTCCCGGAGTACGCGGAGCAGCTGCGCAAGATTGTCGCGACCAAGAGCAAGCCGGCATAGCGCGCGCAAGTGCCCAGCGGAGACGATAGACATAGACTACCACCATGCATAGCAAGACATTGTATACCGTATCGGCCTGTTCCCACCTACGCGCCCTTGAGGTCGTACTTGAGCTTCTCGAGCCCGGCGAGGTCGCGCTCGGCGTCCCGCTCGCTGTTCCGCTGCATCTGCACGGCACCAGTGACGATCTCGGGTAACGCCCAGCGCGTCATGTCCACGAGCGTCGCGGGCGGGAGCGCCTCGTTCTTGCGGAAGAGCAGGAAGACTGCCAGGAAGAGCAGGAGCTGCGCGCCGGCGACGAGCTGGTGGTAGTTTGTCGTGACGGCCTCGACGGGGCGCACGCGCGTGGTGCCCGGCGAGAGGGAGAAGAGGAGCAGGAGCGTTTGCAGAGCCGTGAGGGTCGTGAGGAGCGGGGGCGCGCCCGAGTCGGCGTACCTCAGCGTCTGCCGGCCGACCCTGGGGGGAGTTAGTTGATCGTGTCGTGGGGGGCCCCCAGGCGCGCCGCCTGGGGACACGCACATGAGGATGCCGACGATGACGAGCCCATCAAGGAGGGCGCGTGCGGTGCGCTTGTTCGAGTCGGACTTGCGGCGCAGGTCGTGGATGACGGCCTCCTGCTCTGTCGCGTCAGCACGCGTCTCTGGCGTCCGCGGCGCACCTTCCTCGGAGATCGGTCGGCCTGCGGTCAGCTCCCGCGCGGCGCCGCGGCTCTGACGCTCACTGTCCTGCTCGGGGGCCGTGCCCTTTGTGTCGCGCCTGCGGACGGTGCTCATGCTGTTCGTGTCGCGCTTCGTGCTGGCAGAATGGACGATCGCAACCGTGAGGAGCTCGCGCTCGCTGCTCGCATGGCCCATGTGGTGCCGAGGAAATGTCCGACGCCGCGGGCCTCCACCGGGTCCGCCACCCGGACATCCGAGGATCTCCGGGTGCCACATGAGGAAATGCCGAAACTCCAGGGTGGGGGGCCGCGCGTCCACCGTAGACGCCAGCGTCCATGACGTGAATGCCATCATCTGGGTCGAGCACATCGTCCTCGGCAACAACAACACCACCACGGCGACAGCGACGACGCGCAGCGGCAGTCCCTCTAGTACAGTGCCCCGACACGCAAGGCCCCTTTGCGCAGCATCCGTCTCATACACCAATACACCAGGCCCGGCCACCCCTCGACCAGCTGAGACTTGCGGACCACACCTCTCGAGATCACCATGTCTAGGTCCTACGACCGCGGTGAGTGGCCGGCACGCGCAGCTGCAGCTGGCGCCGCAGCGCTGCAGGTGCCTGTCATGCGAACCCCCCCCTAACCCCCCCACAGCCCTCACCGTCTTCTCGCCCGACGGCCACCTCTTCCAGGTCGAGTACGCGCTCGAGGCCGTCAAGCGCGGCACATCAGCCGTCGGCGTGCGCGGCGCGTCGTGCGTCGTCCTCGGCGTCGAGAAGAAGTCGACCCTCCAGCTCCAGGACCCCCGCACCGTCCGCAAGGTCGCCATGCTCGACGACCACGTGTGTGTCGCCTTTGCGGGCCTGACCGCCGACGGCCGCATCCTCATCGACAAGGCGCGTGTCGAGTGCCAGTCGCACCGCCTCACGGTCGAGGACCCGGTCACGATCGAGTACATTACCAAGTATGTCGCGGGCGTGCAGCAAAAGTACACGCAGTCGGGCGGTGTGCGGCCGTTTGGCATTTCGACCCTCATTGTCGGGTTTGACCCGCACGACACGGTGCCGCGCCTGTTTATGACCGAGCCCAGCGGTATCTACTCTGCGTGGAAGGTGAGTGCCGCGGCGAGCTGAGCACCGAGTGGATGGGGCACCCAGTCTCCCAACCATGAGGTCACCCGTGATCTCATAGGCCTCAGTGTGCCTGTGGAGCCGCTGAGCATCCTGCCGAGCTCCGACTCACACATCCCCCCCTCCCCCCGCTAACCGCAGGCCTGCGCCATCGGTCGCGCGTCCAAGACGGTGCGTGAGTTCCTGGAGAAGAACTACACCGAGGCGCTCGACCGCGAAGCCACAATCAAGCTTGCCGTCAAGTCGCTCCTCGAGGTCGTCCAGACGGGCGCCAAGAACATTGAGATCTCGGTAATGGAGAGCTTTGGTGTTGTCCGCGTGAGTTTGGCCTGCATCCCAGAGGATCGCGCTAACAGGCCGCAGTCGCTCGAGCAGTCCGAGATTGAGGCCATTGTCGCCAGCATCGAGCAGGAGAAGGAGGCCGAGGCGGAGCGCAAACGCGCACGACTCGCGGCGACGCAGGCCGGCCAGGCGAGCATGTTTGCCAGCGCACTCTCGGGGGCCGCGACAGGCACGAGCACCCCCGCCGGGCCTGGCGCGTCCGGCGCCACCGTCCCCGGCGAGGAGAGTGGTGTCCAGTAGATGAACCGTGCTGGCGGCAGCAGCCGGCGGGAGGCCGTAGAATAGATGTGTATGTACCGCAGCAACAGCAGCAGCAGATGCTTTCAGCTTGGCTCTCGGCTCCTCGTCGACGGCACTGTTCAGGTCGTTCCGACGCCGACGGTATGCCAGCAGCGTCTGCCGCGATGGCTGCGGACGGCGGCATGGATGGTGTCGTGTCGATGTGGCTCAGGGCGGAGACGGCGCGGCGCCATCCGTCAAGTTGCCGACGATGACGGATGTGCATGAAAGCTCCGAGGACCCGACTCCCTGGCAACCAGCGCATTGCGTCAGGATTAAGTCATGGCGAGGGGGACTGACGGGGCAGAGCTGCGGCGAGCGACAATGGCCTCGTGTGGCACAACCTGGGGAGAGGAGGTGCCACTGTCCGTCCAGCAGGAGGTGCCACTGTCCGTCCAGCAGGAGGTGCCACTGTCCGTCCAGCAGGGGCAAGTGGATTCTTCAAGAGACGACGGCGCCGAGCGATCGAGATGATGATAGCGCTCCTACCGGTGGTGTCCTGGGCAGCGGGCAGTGCGTGCGGCGCCGACAGCGTGCAGCGCAGCACTGCGGGATGTGATCCGCCAGCATCCAAGCGGCAGGGACGACGAGGCACATGCTTGAAGGCACGGGGGAGAGGTATGCCCCGAAGCTGGTCTCCACTGTGCCCGACGTCATGACTCGAACCGGTCATTCCAACCCCCTGCCGCCTGCTTATGCTAGCACAGTGCAGATGGCAGCCGGTGCTCGACAGCAGCGGCGACGTCGTCCTGGTAGCGGAGACAAGGACGGCCGACGCACGCGGCGCGGTGGAGCGGCGACGAGAGGCACAGTGCCGCCGGAGGAATGGCAGCTGGCAGTAGACATAGTAGCAGGCACACGGTGCCTCTGCGTCGAGGAGTACTAGAGGCCGCCGAGCGGTTTCGTACCGGTCTCCCGAGGGAGAGCAGTATAGATAAACGTGCAGCATGGCCGCTGGTGTCCTCTTCCGTCTTGTCTGGATACTCGACAGCTGTCAGGACGTCTCTTGCCACCCCCACCTAGGGCTAGCCGCTACACCCCCACCCCGCCCGCACCTGTATACCACAGCCACACCCCCCCTCAGCCCACCATGCCCCAATACGCCTACCGCGACAGCCGCAAGCTGACAGGCGCGTTGATCATCACGACGTCGATTCTGCTCATGTTCGCCGCCGTCGAGGGATGTATCTCGTCGTGGCTCGTGTCGCAGTACAACCGCAACGACAGCTGGAAGGCGAGCAGCTCCGTCCGCGACCGCAGCCGCTACCTCGTGTGAGTACGAGTCGCAGAAGCCGGTAGCCGGTGCCCTGCGGGGAGAGCGCCAGGCCGAGTGCCTCGGGCACGCCGAGAGCCTTGGGCACCCGCTCCGCGGCCGACCGACGGTGCCGCTGGTCTCGGCACCGGTGACCGCTGGTCTCAGCACCGGTGACCGCTGATGCTCACCCCGTGCCGGCGCACACTAACCCGCAGGTTCTGCTCGTGGTGGACTGTCTTCTTCAACTTCCTCTACATCTTCGCCTACTTTGTCGACTACGACGTGATGGGCGTCTTTGGCAGCATCGCCTCCAATGTCATCTACACCTTCATGACGTGAGCGCGCGGCGGGCGCCTTGCGGCGCCGATTGCAGATGTCCCAACCACTCTACTGACTTCCCAGGTGGGTCTTCTGGCTGGCCGGCGCAGCGGCATGGACGCAGGCGATCGGCGGTGGCATCCGCTGCAACCGCAAGCACGTCACGTACTGCTCGCAGCAAGTCGCAATGGAGGCCTTTGCATGGATCGAGTGGATCCTCTACTGCGGCCAGCTCGGCTTCGTGCTTGCCCTTGCGATCATTGGACTGTCGCGCGGCGAGGAACTCGGTGACGATATGCGCGAGGTCTAGCCGCCCGCAGCCGCCGAGCCCGCTGCCCGAAGATGGGCGACGTCGGCCGCGCCTGTACCCAGATCACTGCGCCGTGCCGTGCGTCGCACCGGTTCCGCCAGCCTACGCGCTGCGTATACACGCGTCAGCGCCGATATCAGTAGTACGACCCGCCTCTAATATAATATCAGTAAGATAGATGTCCGCAAAACAGAAGCAAGACAAAAATCAGTAAATGCACACACCCTGTCCACTACCTGTTGCTATGTTGCTTCCCGCCGGGGGAGCGTCTGGTACGCTCTCCGCAGGCCGCGCTTTTCAATGACCTCTGCGGGCATGCAGTACAGCGGGTCCACGTTGGCCAGTCCAGGGTACCCGAGCAGCGACAGCCCGGCCACACCAAACACGGTGTGGAACACGTCGACCCAGTCCCCCGGCCTGTCGGCAATGCCACCGTGCGGCTCTCCGTCAGCTCCGGGGTCAAAGTCTTGCGCACGGAGGATAAACGCCGTAAGCTTGTCGCCGTTGATCCAGTGCAGCTTGCCGATAATGCTGAGCGCCGCGAGGTTCCACCACGAGTAGCACACGTCCTCGAGCTTTTCTGGGCGGCCGTTGAGGCCGCCGTTGGGCAGCTGGCGCTCGCTGAGCCACCAGCCGAGCAACTCGGCGTCGACCCGCCCCAGCTCGTCCAGGATCGCAAGCGCCGCCACGCACACCCACACTGCGAGTCAGCCACGCGCACATGCACCAGCGGACACCCACCCTGCGCGCCATGGCTCTCGGCCCCGGGCTCGCTCCCGAACGCGCCGTCAAAGTTCATCGAGCCAAGGATGTTGTCGACGACGAGCGTGCGCCCGCGGCCGGCGTACAGGGCTTCCAGCGCGTCGAGGCGGCCGAGGAGGGAGAGAGCCGAGACGAGAATGTAGGAGAAGCGCGTGTCGCGCTCGTTGAACTCGTCGCCTGACACGCGGCCGTCGGGGCCGACCCGGGCGGCGAGGACTATGAGGGGGTTAGTGTGGTTTGAGGCGGGAAGGCCGGGTGAGAGCGGTGGCGCGGCGCAGCGCGGCGCGACTCACAATCGACGACACGCTCGGTGTCGATGCGCTCGAGGGCGTCCTGCATGATGAGGATCTGGACGGCGGAGAGCGTTGCGTGGATGTGCGCGTCATGCCCGGGGTGTGCTCCAAACGCGCCTGCCGCTGTCAGATTTCCTGTGCTCCTTTCGGCCCATCCTCCGTGCGGTCCTCGCTACTTCTCAGACCGCTCCGAGCTTGGACACCCGCCCTGCCAGGTACCCACCGGCGGCGTCGTCCCAGCAGCGCATGACATAGTCCACCATCTCCTCTCTCGGAAGCGCGTCGGGGCGCTGCATGATGCTGAGTGCCGTCAGGCCCCAGTACACGCCGTTCAGACGGAGGTGCTCGGTCAGGTGGTACGCGAGGTCTTTCTTCTGCGGAGAGTGAGCGGGCGCGACGGAACACGGACGGCGCGGCGTGGGGGCGCACCTCGTCCAGCTGCTGGATGTACTTGACGTGCAGGCCAATTTCCAGCGGGCGCGGGTCTGGGGATGCCATGGTGCGAGAAGGGAGAGAGGGATGCTGGGAGATGTCGCGAGACGACTAGAGATGTGGACGATGGCCGGCGCGTCTCGACCAAGGTGGTCACCACGCGACGCCCCCAGGAGGGAGCCACTCGGAGCTCGACCTCGGCGTCGGAGCGGCGCAAAAACGTCGCCGGCCGCCTCGGCGTCCGAGGTCGACGCCGAAGCGGCGCTGCGTGCGCTGCTTGCCCCCTCTCAGAATCGAACTGAGGGCTGAGGATCACCCATATGAGACCTTCGTTTTACCATTAAACTAAGGGGGCCGCTGGAAGCCGGGGGCTCCTTCATGAGGTCGAGATAAGTACATGAGGTCGAAGAGGCTGCCGAGGGTTCTGTGGGAGTCTGGGATGTGCAGCTTGCGTAGAAGACCCCCCAGCATTCACGTCGCCGCCGCTCGCGGTCGGACTCGGGCTGCTGCGCTGGCAGTTCCGACAGCTCTGGCCCACACCTTGCCATCCGCCACTCAGCCGCCACACTGCGTCGGAACGGGCCATGAGGACTTGAACACCCAAAGAGAAAGGAGAGGCAGAACCTCCCTCGCGGTCCTTACGAGCCTGCTAAGAACAGGCTGTGCTCGCAGAGTGCAACAGTATGACATGGGATGATACAGCGTACACACATCGGTATCAACAGTGGTTACAGTATAGAAACGTCGCTGGGTGGCACCTTTATCGGCTCGTACCTGCTCGTCGCCTCCAGGCCCCGGTGTGTCCTATCCCCACATCCTGACCCATCCGCACCCAGAACAGCTCCAGAACTCCATCGCGCGTGGGCCGGCGCCGCAAAAGTCGCAGAACCATCCGTCCACCGAGGCGAGCGGTGGGCGGCGGGTCGCGCACGCGTCGCATGTCGCCGCTGAGAGGGGGTTGAGCAGGGTGCAGGTCGGGCAGGCCCACTCCTGGGCCGGGGGCGTGGGGACGGCCTTTGGCGGGGCGGCTCTGGGAGCCGTGAGCTTGGCCGATGCGGGCTTGGGCGGTGTGCTGACGTGCATCGGCGGCTGGGGGCGGCGGGGCCGGGAGGCGCCGTCCAAGGTGAGGTCGATGACCTCTGGCGAGCTTGCAGGACGCTTCTTGCTGCTGTCGTTTGGTGGGAGGGTCCGCAACGAGGTTCCGGAAGCGCCAGACGCGGATGGCGACGGCGGTATTGATCCTGACGCCGACTGGGGAGGCCCACGCACCGTGTCCTCCCTCTCCTCCCCGTTCTCCCCCCCCTCCGCCCCCTCCTCCCCGTCCCCCCCGTCGGCATGCACAATGTCCGCCGCGTCGATACCCACGCTCTCCGCCTGCGCGCTCCGCACCTCCGCCTCGACGTCCGCGGCGCTGGCCGTGTTGCACGTCTTGTCGTCCTTGAGCCGCCGCTCCGCGGCCTCGGCGACAATCTCACGCATCGTCTTGCCGGCCGCGCGCGCGCTCCCGCCCAGCACGCCGCCGCGCCCCATCCTGACCTGCACGTCGAGCCGGCGCTGCGCAGCCGCCAGCCCGCGGCGGCGGCCCTCGTACTCGTTCACCCTGACGCCGTGGAGCCGGCTGCCCTTTGAGTGGAAGCCCTCGCCCTCGTAGCCCTTGCGCTTGAGGTCGTAAAACTCGTCCTCGAGCTCGGCGAGCAGCTTGTAGAACGACGCGTCATGCGGGCCGTGGACAATGTGCGTGAGCTGACGTCAGTCCCCGGCGGCGGGCGGAGCGAGCAGTGGCGCGCCGTGTCCGGGGCGCACCGTGTCCGAGGCGCCGTGTCCGAGGCGCCGTGTCCGAGACGTACCTCGTGGAGCATGACGAGCACGAGCTGCTCGTACTCGTAAAACGCCGCCGTGTTCCCTGGCGGCCGCAGACGGAGGTTGCTGTCGTCAGCGCGCCGCGTCGGCGGCGGTGCCTGCTCACATGCGCTGTCCGCGGTTCATGTTGTTGCCGAGCAGCGCGGGATTGCGGGGGAGGAACTGGGCGTGAGCGAGAGTACAGGGCGTGCAGCATGACCCACCTCGGCGAGCGTCCCGACCGTCCACCCGCGCTTGGCCATGATGGGCTTGACCTGGCTGGCGATTTTCTCGAGGAGCGGCCTGGGGGTCAGCGCGGGGTCGCGGCCGCCGCCCACCTTGCCTCGTCCGACTGCGGCCTGCCGGGCAGGTGTTCAAAGCGGCCGATGAGGGACATGATGGACAAGTGGGTGATGATGGCGAGGACGACCACGCCGGGGCCGCTTTTATACCCGTGCTCGCCATCACATGGCCCGCCGGTGCCATGGACGCTTGGTCACCGCCGGGGGGCGCGGGGCCCCGCCCCCGCCGGGTCACGTGACCGGGGACCCGCCCGCATGCCCGTCGGGCGATGGGATGCGTCGGCTTGTCATCATCGAGACGGCCGCCGTCGTCGCTGCTGATGCTGTCGCCGCTGTCGCCGTCGTCGCTACCGTCGCTGCTGTCGCTGTTGTCTTGTGCTCTTGCTCTGTCTCTCTCGGCCATGCACTGAACGCGGCTCGGCCCTTGGATATTCCCGCAACCGGTACGTGGTGCCGAGTGTGAAACCGCCTCCACCTTGCCTCTTGTAGCGGCTGCCTTTTCGGAGTCGTCTCTCTCCACTCCTCCTCTCCACTGCTCTCCACTGCTCTCCACTGCTCTCCACTGCTCTCCACTGCTCTCCACTCCTCTCTCTCCATCGCTCCTCTCCTATCGCCGCCTCCCCACACCACCAACCACTGACACCCGGCATCACACAGGCCGCATGCTCGCCAGCCCCCCGTCGCTCCTTCGTTCCCATCCCCCTCCCCGACTAGCACCCGCCAAAGCCGTAGCATCCACTCTCCCCGCCGCGCTGCCCTAGCCCCCCCTCCCCGCGTCCCACAATGTCCTGGATAAAGGCACTGCTGGGACTCGTCCTCTTCTCGGCCCTGCTCACCTACGTTGTCATCCCCACCACCGCCTCGTTCTTCACGCGCTTCCGCCTCCAGGCGACCAAGCTCTCCCCGCTCTCGGCGCGCGGCATCGAGTGGCGCTCCAAGGCCCATGCCCTCCACTCGGTGCCGACGCTCAGCATCGAGCGCATCTTCTGGACATGGGGCGGCTGCGCGCCCGGCAGCCGCGTCACCCTCAACGTCGAGGGCATCACCGTCCGCGTCCGCCAGAAGGAGGCCGACGGCGCCGCCCACGCCAAGAAGGTAGGTTGCGCCGACGCCGAGCAGGGCCCCGCTCACCCCCACAGCGCAAAGGTCTCCCGCCCACCGTGCACCGCGCCGTCAACCGCATCGCACACCTGTTCGTCGGCCACTGGTCGTACATTGCCTCTCTCTTCTCCGTGCGCATCGCAGACGTGCGCGTCATTCTCGAGGATGTCGGCGGCGCCGAAGCGACCATCACCGAGCTCCACTTTGGCCTCACCCGCACCCTCCCCGCGGCCCCCAGCCATCCACTCAACCCGGATGATAGCAAGCCGCCCATGTCGTCGCTTGCCGAGTCGCCTAGCCTCGATGCCAGCGCCGGGCCCAGCGGGACGAGCGCCGGCGGCTTCTTCCAGCGCCCGCCCCAGCAGCGCAATGGCCCGCACCAAGCACGCGGCGGCGGGCTGTACCAACGGAGCGGCAGCCGACTGGAGAGTTTCCACCGGCGCGCGTCGTTGATCCACTCGACGGTCCACTCGGCCATGTCCAAGACTGCCTCGCACCTCTGGTCGCATGCCACGGGCACCATTATCGACCGAGTGACGTTTACGCTCTCCGTCGGCGACATTGAGCTCTCGCTGCCGACGACCGGCGCGAGCGCACGCGTCCCCGACGCGACTTCCATGCCAAACCTCACCAAGCGCGCCTCCAACGCGTCCTTTGCCTCGACCTCGCGCGGCATCTCCTCCTCCATCTCGTCCTCCCTCGGCCCCCTCAACTCGTTCCTCAAGCTGGGCCCCTCGAGCTCCAACCTCCGCGCCGACGTGAGCTACGAGAAGCTTGTCGTTGTCGAGGGCCACTCGTCGGTGACGCTATGTGTCGGGTTCGGCCCCAATCGGCCGCTCCTGTCGCCGGAAAACCTGGCGACCGTCGTCAACGTCGGCACCCTCCATGTCAGTCTTGACGGCATCGACAAGATCACCGACCTGGCAAGGGCGCACCGCACGAAGCGCAATAAGTCCAGAGACGACGCTGCTCCGGCACCCGCCTCGGCTCCAGCTACCAAGGCTTGGTCCGAAGACAGCACCCCACGGGTAAGTCGCATCGCTCCCAACGTAGCTGACCCTCAGGTCATCCTGCGCGCATTCGAGTTTGCGACCTTGTCGCTCAGCCAAGTGCACGTATCCCACCTCCTCCCCTCCGTCGCCCCTCGATCCACGCGGTCATCCGCCACGGACGTGTCCGAGCTGCCCAACGCACCGAGTCGGCACTATACGCTTTCGCTCGACCTCGCCGACATCTCGCTCGAGGTGTCTGGCTGCAACGCGAGCAACAACGACCAGCTCGCCAAGGTCTTTGGCTCAAACGTCCACCCGGCCTCCCTCATCCATGGCATCGGCGCCAAGCTCCAATGGCACTCGATCGAGCTCCAGTGCATCGCGCCTGGCGAGACGGTCCGCGACCGCAGCCAGCTCGTCGCCATCCGCCGAGGCGAGTTTGACGTTATCACAACCTGGCGGCCCGAGGGCTGGGAGCGCAAACAGCTCCTGTTCGCCGATGATGTCAACCTGTCGGTGCTGCTGGCTCGCGGGTATGTCGCGTCCATCGACGTGGCGGGCGACCTGCAGCTGTGCAGCGAGCTGCACCAGTCATGGATGCAGACGCACGAGCGTGTGTCGAACGCGCCGAAGCGGAAACGCGTACGCCAGTCACATCTCCCGCTTGTGCCAAAGTTCCGGGTGCTGCTTGACATCGGGCCGATATCGATCGTGCTTGCCAACCAGGCGTCCAAGGACGCTGCGACGCTCAACCTCGGCACGGATGGACTGTTTCTCGGCGGTCATTCGTCGTACTCTGATATTACTGCGCCCATGCAGCCCGAGCCTTCTGGCAAGCCGGACAAGGCCAAGGCGGAGACGACGGACGAGCCTAACGCAGCTTCCGCCACGGTAGACCTTACAGAAGAGCATCCCGAGAAGACTGTCCGCGGCACCCCGGACCTCACGTTGAGCCTCCGCTCCGACTCGTTCATCTCTGTCGAGCCCATCTCGCTACGCATGTCTCTCGGCTCCCGAAACGAGCGAACCTACCGCATTGCCACGCTCGGCCGCATCGAGGGCAAGCTTATTGGCGACATGTACGGCAGCTCGTCGCTCTACGACGGTGTGGAGCGACACTACCTCGTCAAAGAGTCGCTCGACGCCGACGTCAACTTGTCGTGCGACTATGGCCTGCGCATCGAAATGTGGCACAGCGACGTGATCGATGCACTCACCCAGCTGGCAGGTATGAAGGAGCCGAGCCCGCCCAAGCCGCCAGGCAATCTCCTCGACAAGCTGCCGTCGGGCATTACGCTGCGCCTCTCGCTCGGCACCGTCAGCGTGTTCATTGGGCACGAGGACCCCAACCCGCACTGCGACCTGCGCATCATCCACGGCCTGTGGCTCCAGACCACGGTCGTGTTCAACTACGCGTACTACAAGCACACGGCCAGCAAGAGCCGGTGTCGGCACCTGCTGAACAGCGAGCGGCGCGCTCACTTCCACCTCCACGACGACCTGACTTCCAAGGCGTATTCGTACGCGGAGCACCTCGAGAAGCGCGGCGGCAATGCCGCGCTCTTCTCCGTCATCATCTCGGACACAGCGGTGCGGCCCGTGTTCAACGGCCCCCAGTTCATTGCGCGCGGCGGGTGCGACCAGCAGATGCCGCCCGAGGACCGCAGCATGCCGCCGCGCCCCGACGTCGATGTCGAGTACGCCGCGTGGGGATGGAGCGGCAACAAGCGGCGCGATCCGCCGCGGTACCAGCCGGCGACGGAGCACGCGCCGAAAGCGCGGTCGTTCATTCGTGCCCCGCACATCTACATCACCGGCATCATCCACCGGGACTACGGGGACGCGCCAACAGCAATCGATGTGCAGTCGCGCACGGAGCGCGTGCATGTCAACGGCCAGCTGCCGGACATCTACTGCACGCTGCTAGCCGTGCAGACTGTGCGCGTGTTCGCGTTGGCGTTCAAGAAGCCCCCACCAGTCGCTACCGATCCGAACAAGCCAGAGGCGCCGAAGCGCCGCATTGCCTGGCACGTCAACGTCCAGGCAGTGTGGATCCACTTTACGTTCCCGCTCAACGAGTCCATCTTCTTCTCCGTCTCCAAGATTGTCACAGACAAGGAGCCCGACAAGCCGGCACACTTAGGGGCCGAGCATGTGCTGCTGCACGTGCAGAGCGCGACGGCGGAGGGGCTGTGGGATGAGCTGGGCCGCATCAAAAGCCTGCGCGTCGTGCTCAACCTGCCCGACGTGGTCGTGGCGGCCAAGGCGTTCCGGCTGCGCATGCCGAGCATGTTCCTCTTATCGCAGCTCATCCTCAACATCAACGTGTGCTTCAAGGCGTTCAAGCTGCTATTCCATAACTTGAAGACGGGCGTCTTCCATCTCGAGAAGATCCCCGGCGCCGAGGGTCCCAAGAATCTCCCGAATTTTAAGATTGCGGTCGACCTGCTGCACTTTGAGGCGCGCGACCACGATGTCGAGAACAGGATCAACCTCAATAACCGTGTTGGGCTCGCCGAGCAGAAACGGCGCCTCCACCTTGAGGACCTGTTCGATCAGAAGATGCACCTCCTCACCGACCCGCAGTCGCGTCCTATCAACCACCTCACCTCCGAGTATTCTGTCGAGCCAGCCGAGGCGCGGTGGCGCCTCGATTGGCACATGTCGCGCAGCTGGGTGAAACGCATCAAGAAGGCGCGCGAGCACGAGCGGCGCAAGGAGGCAGCTGAGCAGCGTCCATTCAAGATCAACCAGGACACCAAGCTGCCTATCCACCTGCTACCGCTCGAGCAGAGCACGCCCCTGTTCCGCGCCAAGGTCAACAATGTCCAGTTTAATCTGCTGCACCCCGAGGAGACGCGTGAGCAACTGGTCGAGTACATGGGCGAGGTGTCCGCGCCATTCGCCCAGGAACAAGAGTTTTCTCTCATGGTCCCGTTCAACGTGCACTTGTCGATGGGCGAGTCGACAGTGCTCCTGCGCGATTACCCGATCCCGCTCCTGCGCATCGAGCCGGTAACCCACGGCCCGAGCTGGCGCATCAAGACGCTCTTCGTCATTGCTGAGGAGCTGCCAGCGTCGCATGTCGAGGACTCGTGCCTCTTCTTCCCTGTCGAGGTCCTCCCGGCTCAGTGCGGCCACCCAGACGCGAAGCCCCTCTGGGTCCAGGTCGCCAAGACGATCAACCCCGTCAAGACGTACGCCCGGCCCCTAGTCAGCGTGTACTCGACCGATGCCACCAAGCTTGCGTGGTGCAACTCTTACCAGCCTGGCTTTACGGATGTTGCCCGTATGTTTGACCGGCTGACAAGCCCGCCGCGCGACCCGTCGCCCAAACCCGGCTTCTGGGACAAGATCCGACTGTCGCTGCACTGGCGCATCAGGATGACGTTCGCCGGTTCATTCCGGTTCTACCTCAAGGGTGGGTAGAGAGTTGGGGATGTTGAACTAACAGGCAGGCACAACCGACCCGTACGAGACGAACGGGTACGGATCTGGTTTCGCGGTTGTGTTGCGCCGCAACCCCGTCGTTGAGATCGGGCAGCCAAACAAGCAGGGCGAGCTCATCCAGTTCATGGCCGAGGAGCTGCTAGTGAGCATACCTGACCTAGATATGTTCCAAGACCATGCCGCAGTCGGCATGGACGACGCGAACCTCCCGCCGGCGCAGAGCGACGCGGACCGTGTGGTCATTGAGCGTCGCAGCCGCAAGCCGTGTGCGCGCTTCATGAACGGCATCCGCTTCGGCCTTGGGTTCAAGTTTGAGCGCACGTGCCGCCCGTGGACATGTACCCGGGGCTGCGGACCGACGGAGAACCTGTTACACCGCCAGTGCCGCTTCTTCGACTTCAAGCCACACAATGCGGTGACGCTCCACTCGCCAGAAGCCATTGAGCGCGAGGAGGCCAAGGTCGGCCACCCGGTCGACTCGTACGAGGGCTTCCGGTCGGATTACATTCACTTCTCAGTCTCTCTGGCCGCACCAAAGGACCCCAACAGGCCGATCTCCGATGGGTCCGCCGCCGAGACGCATAACAGCCTGCACCTCACGCCCAAGGCGTTTGCCCACTTCTTCAACTGGTGGGGCCTGTTCTCGTCCAAGATCCCGGCGCCCATCCGCACCGGGCCCGCGTTCCCCGACACGCCGAAGCAGGCCGTCAAGTTTGGCAAGAGCATTGCGACCATCAAGTATGGCTGCGACCTGCGACCGGTGTTTGTGTCGCACGTGTACGCGCAGATGTCGCAGGAGCTGTGCTCGGCGGGGCGCTCGCAGTACCTGGGTGTCAAGCTGCGGACGCGTCGCATGCGCATTGACGCGCATCAGCGCATGCAGGAGACGCGGGACTGGAACGAGCAGCTGCACCGTGACAAGGTCGTCACACACAAGCCGTTCAACGCCGTGGACGCCATGTTGGACGATATCCAGATTGTCGGCATTGTCGCTGACTTTGACGAGACCAACACGCGTGTTGTCGACCCGCCGTCAGTCGAGGTCAGCCGCCTCCCGCGCGTGTCCGAGATGCCCAAGGACCTGCGGCTGTGGTACAACTATTTCGACTTCATCGACGCCGACCGCAAGCCGTTCGACCGCAACCCGCGCATAGAGATTGTCATCCTCGGCGACTGTCCGCACGTATTCTTTGCGCGCCGCATCAAGGCGCGCAAAACGCGGCCAGATGGCGAGGAGGAACAAGATACGTCCATGGAGGCGTCCAAGTTTGGCAACGAGAAGACGCATGTCTGCTACCTCGGCACCGCTGCGGGACTCGCAGAGACGCAGCAGAACATCACTGCCAAGCGCATCCTCGAACTGAGCGAGGCGCTCAACACAGACCCGGAGCGCTGCATATTTGAGGGCGGGCCACAGGCCATCGAGCACCGGATCAACACACTGCACAACTACATTGACGACCTCTCGACGCAGGTGGCCCACCAGCCGAACGAGGCTTCCAAGAGCGACCTCGCGGTTGGCATTGCGCACCCACTCGACGCCGACGACCAGCCCTTCCAGCACACGCTGCATGTGCACTGCCCGCGGCTCTATTACAACAATGCGTCGCGGAACATTGTGTTCAAGTACCTGTACTCGAGGCACAACCGTCGGAAAGAGGAGTACACGACCTCTCATGCGTGAGTGCTCCCTGCCCACCGCGCCTAGGGACATTACTGACTGTAGTTCTATTCGCGGTCTGCGGGAAGGCATGAAGCGGAGAAAGGAGCGCGTGCAGAACGGGCTAAACCGCGACGACCTGCCGGACGACCTCTCGGGCGAGGAGGCCGGCCGCTCGCTGCTCGGCAGGCTTGAGCGCATCGTGAGCTCGAACACGAGCGCGCATTTCAAGCTCTCTCCCGAGTTTTTCAGCGACCATATCGACTACCGTCGCCCGACCATTGGCATCCCCTCCGAATGCTCAATCCACCCGTCCTGGCGCGCCGCCGTCATCAAGCCACAGATCTCGCTGCGCAGCTCGGCCGATGACGGCGCGGTGGTGCTCGTGGCCGTCGAGGAGATAGCCTTCCAGGGCTTCGCCGTCCAGGATGTGCAAGGGCTAGACCCCATCGCGCAGGACGTGCTGTCGCGCAACTACCTCGCGCTCCGCGGCTTCCAGGCGTTCTACCCGTCTAGGGACGTGCTGATGCGTACGTGCGCGCCCAAGCTCGAGACCGGGCAGCCATCGCCCGACTTCCTCCCGCTCGAGGTCTTCCTCGACGTGCGCAGCGAGACGACCGAGTACGACCGCATCGTGCTTAAAACCGATATGAGTCTCCACTATGACCACTTTAACCACCTGCGCATTGCGCGCGGGCTCGAGTGGCCTGAGGCTGAGGACGACGCCGGCGAGTCGATCGACCACCTCCGCAAGCACCAGAACACAACCGAGATTGTCGTCCCAATGTTGACGATTTCCGCGAGGCCCACCCACTACTCGGCCCTCTACTACATCGTCACGGACCTGCTCATGTACCGCGACCCGCAGGCAGAGCAACGCAACGACCGCATCAACAGCTTCATGTACAAGTTTGACCAGCGGGACCGCGACCCGCAGGAGCTGCTGACGACGCTGTTCCTCATGCAGCAGCACATCCGCAGCCTGGCCGAGCTGCAGCGGGGCTACCAGGCGCACGTCGACCAGTTGACCGAGGAGGGCAAGCACGAGCTGTTGAAGATCAACGCCGACCAGTACCACGAGAGGGACGCGCTGTATACCATCTTTGAGGTGATCAACCTCAACCGCGCGAGAGACGAGGCGAGGGACAATGTCCGAACGCTCTCGCGGCTCGATGTCCGGGCCGGCAACGTTGCCTGGCACATGTTGCGCGATGATGGCGACCCGCTGGTCAAGTTCAACATCAAGCACACACTCGGGTCGGTCGAAAACAACCAGGACGGTTCGACCGATTCCGCCATGGTCAGTGGCGACCTGCAGGCGCTCAACAGCAATGCCGACGCTACCTTTCCCGAGGTCATTTCGCGCTGGGATAAGGACAAGTCGGGCAAGAACAGCAAGAACAAACGTGGCGCCATTACGCCGATTGTCAGCTGCGTGTTGTGCTTGTCTGAGCAGGTCGCGGGTATTGGGATTATCCGCAACTTTTCCATCTTCCTGCACCCGTTGCGGTTCCGGCTCGAGGAGGAAGTGGGCACCGCGATCACCGACTATATCTTTACGGATCGAAAGCCAGAACGCGGGCGCAAGCGTGAGGACAGCGGGTCCGCGTACGACCACCACGGCCACAGGGACAAGGACAACAGCAGCCACACCCACCTCCTGCGGCATTCGCATTCGAGCACAACGCTCATCGGGGCGCCAGGAGCATCTGCGAACGGCAAGCACGGTGCGGGCAGCGCGAGCTCGAGCCCCACTGCCCGCACGGGGGGCACGGCGTCCATTCTCGCCGCGGACGGCCTCGAGACACGCCCTGACGGCGACGCGCAGGAGATGCGCCAGCGAGCAAAGACCAACCGCACGTTCGTGGCCATTGTCGTGGGCTCTACGTCGGTCGTCCTCGACTACAAGGTGGGTCCCTGGCGGGATGAAGGGAGTTTGCGTTTCTACTAACACTCCAGCGGAACGAGAAACGCAAGCACCACGGCCTCGTGGTACCTGAGTGTGCCGACTTCCGCTTCCAGGTGCCGAACATTGAGTATCACAACGAGATCCTCACCTTCAAAGAACTCTTTGAGAAGGTGAAATCCGACGTATGGTCGTCGGTCTGGTCGCAAAAGGGCGACCTCCTCAACCAGCTCTTCAAGAAGACGTCCATGTTCCGCTCGAAAAAGTCGTTGCGGCAGATTGCGGGCATCGACACGGCGGTGCCATCGCCGTGGGGCAAGCGGGCGTCGCCGAAGTCGCCGTTGCGGTTCACCGTGCAACACCCCTCGGAGACGGGGTCGCTGCCAGCCCTACGCGCCGACCCGGCCGAGATGGACGACACAAGCAGTGCGACGAGCACCCCGGTTGCCTCGCATGCGTTGACTGGCAGCTCCACGTCTTCTGTGTCGAGCGCGACAATGCCTGTCCGCTCCCAGTCGTTGAGCATGGGTACCGGCGAGACGAGCACGTTTGTGCCCTCATCCTCGGTGTCGTACGCTGCGTCGAACACGTCTTACTCGGCGGCATCGTCCCCTGCGCGCCGCGGCTCGGTCAACTCGTCCGAGTCGGCGGAGCACGAGGAGCCGCAAGCGCCGGTACAGCCGCAGCCCCAGGGCAAGGAGCACCCCTTCCGCGACATGATGTCCAAGCTGCGCAAACAGAAGCACGCGCCCGGATCCGGCCATGGCCACAGTCATGGCCAGGAGCAGGGGCAAGGGCACCACCCGCAGCTGGAACTATTAGCGGACAACGATGACGACTATGCGCCATCAGTGGACTCGTCACTGCGGGGCAGCACCATTAGTGGTGCCCCAAGCGGCGGGAGCGGCGGGAGCAGGGCGGAGACCTCGCCCGGCGCGCCGGTGCGGCAGGCGACCGTACCGTTGGTGTAGCGGCAGGACACGCGTGGAGAAACTAGATTCCCGCATTTGTAGTCATTTGTAACATTACCTGCAATCGTCTTCTATCCAGTAAAAATATGTCTATTACGCTTGCTCCAGCCTCGCAGACTTAGAGCTTGGCGCCACCCGTGAGGAGCGAGCCGCCGTCGATGGGGATGATGTTGCCAGTGACCCACTGGCCGCCGCGGCCCGAGAGCCAGAGACACGCCGCGGCAACATCCTGCGGCGTGCCGATGCGGTTGCTGGGGAGCTGGCCCGCGATGGCCGCCTCGGCCGCGTCGAGCGTCGCCGCCATCATCTTGGAGCGGAACGGACCGAGCGCGAGCGCGTTGACCGTCACGCTGCCGTCGACGTTGGCTGCCAGGTGGCGCGTGAGCTGGTGCAGCGCTGCCTTGGACGCAGAGTACGCGTACGTCTCCATTGCCGGAACGCTGACGCCGTTGATGCTGCCAATGTTGATGATGCGCCCGCAACCGTCGCGCTTGCCGGCGGCGGTGATCAGCGGGAGGAGCGCCTGCGAGAGGGTGAAGACGCGCTGCACGTTGAGGGTGAGCAGCTTGGTGAAGGCGGAATCCGGGTAGGCCTCGAGCGGGGCGCCCCAGGTCGCGCCCGAGTTGTTGACGAGGATGTGCAGGACTGCGGGGGTTAGTATGTTCTGTTGCGGCGGGACAGGATTGGGCCGAGGGGGGGGGGGGGGGGGGGGAATGGGGAGCGAGGCGGCCAGAGGTGGTGGGGGGATATCCAGCTTTGAGGTGGGGGGAATGTTATGGTAAGGCCTTTCGCCCCCTGG